>OVAN01000918.1:0-48016 GCA_900406275.1 Anastatica hierochuntica | reverse complement strand
AATTTGAATTTTGATTGCCTTTTATAAGATAAATAAATATATGATGTATATTCTAATGCTAATAAAAGTGATAACCGAACCATGAACTATGAAAATAATGGTATCAATCAATTTTTGTCGATCCATAAGGTTCTTGCATATTGTTATTAATAGAGTTTACGTAAAATATGTGTATATATATAAAATTATTTTTTTTTAAAATGGTTACGGTTACAATTTTACGGTTAATCTCATGGTTAACCGACGGTTTGAATACGGTTACGATTAACTAACGGTTACGGTTAAAAATTACGTTTAACCATAACTAATATATTTTTACGGTTGACGGTTACGGTTGTAACCGTTTCATACGATTACGGTCTGATTATGGTTCAAAAACGTAACGGTTACGGTCCGAAACACGGTTACGGTTAGGTTTTGGCCATGCCTATTTGGAGGTTTTTAGCATTTTAAAAAAATAAAAATAAAAATCAAGTTTACTTGGTTTTCAACCTTTCCAACGTAAGTATTTTTTCTATTCTAATAAAATATTCTTCTTTATTGATCTTTTGCAAAATCTAAAAACTAATAAACCAAAAATTTAAATTTGAATACCTAAAACTATAATCAAGAAAATCATTTTCAAATTTACAAACAATATTGGCCTTAACTCTGAAAGATGAGTTTTTAGGAAACTAGTATTTGGAGGTTTTTAGCATTTTGTAAAAAAAAACTAAAATCCAATTTTACTTGGTTTTCAACATTTCCAACGTAAGTATTTTTATATTCTAATTAGATATTCCTTTTTTTGTTGATCTTTTGTAAAATCTAAAAACCAATAAACCAAAATTTTTAAAATTTTTTTGTTGGTTTAGTGGTTTAGTGCAAAGAGTTGGTTTCATTGGGTCCCTAGTTAGGAGAGATGTTTTACGCCATGTGTATTAGCAAAGACTTTCCGGATCTGAAAAAAAATTACGGTAACCGAACTCCTCTCGGTTAACAAAAAAAAAAATTAAAATTTGAAAACCTAAAACTACAATCCAAAAGTTTATTTTAAAATTTACAAACAATATTTTAAGAAATCATGTTAAAATTAACTCTGAAAGCTGAGTTTTTACTTACTAGGTAATCATTGACGATGTCATACCCAAGAACAATGTCCTCCACTTTTCCTATAATTACTAAACCGTCACTAAATATATACTTATAAAACAACATATATTTTTATTAAATATGATTAGTCCACTAACCATTTTTATCGGGGAAAAGGAGAGACATGATAGAAGCGCCTCGGTTTGTCAATTTGACCGTCAGATTCCCTTTCTTTATCTCGTGTACACCTAACGTCCTTCTGTTGTCTTTGTCGTCGTCGTCGTCGTCATCATCATCATCTTTGTCATTGTCACTATCATTATCACCGTCGTCACTATCATCATCCCTATCGTTGTCATGATCGTTGTCCTTGTCATGATCATTATCATGATCATGATCATCCTTGTCGTTGTCATGATCATGGTCTTGGTCTTCATCATTATCATTATCATGATCATCATCACCGTGGTTATCATTATCATGATCATAATCACTGTCATCATTGTGATCATCATCATCATCATTTACCTTGCTGATGGACTGATCAGTTTTTCCACCATTGATTTTTTTCAACTGGATCGATTTCACTTCGTTGTTATCAGCAAATGATACCATTACTCCTAAAGTAACAAAAAGAACCAAACACCACAAAATTACAACTCTAGTCATTTTTTGATTTTATTGTATGTGTATGTAAGTGTGAGTGACTAATCTCTTGGTGGGTATTTATAGGCCATTTGGTTTTCTATTTATCATATTTTCTGTGTGGAAAAACTCACTATGTCAAGCAATACGTGCACACCATCTTTTAATATCATAAAAACATTTCTAATGGTACTCTAATTTTCACTCTAATCTTTCTATTTGAAATAAAACAAGCTCCAATAGTACTCTATTTCTTATTCTAAAAATAGAGAAATGAATAGTGTTACTTCAAACATAGAGTAACACTATATTGAGGACAAAATGTATATATGGAAAGGAGAAGATTGTAATTGTCGTTAACCTAGGATCTCCTCTGTATTAGCTGTTATGTATTTGTACTTAAGCTCATTGTAATAAGATATACAATTCATATCCATATGGTATCATAGCCACATTATTCAAAAATCCTAAAAAAATAATTTTCTTTTCTTCTTTTCTTCCCCTTCATTTTTCTTTCTACACCCATGCAGCCACGTCTCATGTCGAGAAAAACATCCTAGCCACAATCACAAATATCCTCTCCACCAATAACCAAACTCTTCTCACTATAAACATGACCAATGTGTCAAAACTTACCACTACCAATTACCCATGGAGTAGACAAATCCAAGCTTTACTTGATGGATATGGGTTAGTTGACCATCTTGATGGATCCATTCTCTCACCATCCCCAACAATCACAACAAATGGCAGTATCACTGCCAATCCAGAACACATTCACTGGACACGACAAAATCGTTTTCTCTTCAGTGCACTTCTCGGTGTCATCTCTATGCCTCTCCAACCTTTGGTCTCACGAGCACTCACGGCTGCTCAGGTATGGGAAACTCTCTCCGATACCTACGCTAAACCAAGTCGTGGACATATTAAACAATTGAAGACTCAACTAAAGAATTGGAAAAAAGAGACAAAAACAATTGATGTTTACCTCCAAGGTGACACTACACGGTTTGATCAACTTACTATCCTTGGCAAACCAATGGATCATGAGGACCAAATCGATCTCATTCTATAAGGATTACCTGAGGAAGATAAGTCTGTGGTTAATCAAATTGAGGGCCGTGAGACACCATCTTCTCTCACGGAACTTCATGAGAAGTTCCTAAACCATGAGGCTAAGCTATTAGCTTCTGCATCCATCTTGCCAATACCATTTTCTGTTACCGTTAATGTTGCTCAACACAAACTCTCACCCACATCCAATCAGTATCGGGGAAACATGAGACCACTAAGCAACAATCAATCTACTTTTTGGCCCAACAATAACAGTCACTGGCAGCAACAGACTAGAGAACCGAGACCTTACCTTGGTCGTTGCCAAATCTGCGGGATCCAAGGACATGGAGCCAAGCGATGTCCTCAGCTTCATTCATTCCAAACAGATCAGTCTCTTGCGACCCCATTCACGCCATGGCAGCCGCGAGTCAACATGGATGTGGCATCTCCCCACACGACAAATAACTAGTTAGTGGATAGCGGAGCAACTCATCATATCACCTCGGACCTTAACAATCTCTCACTTCATCAACCATATCACGGCGGTGAAGATGTAGTCATCGCAGATGGGACAAGCCAAGCAATTACTCACATTGGTTCTATCACTATTCCCTCTAAACATAAATCACTTGCTTTGGATAATGTTCTATGTGTACCGAGCATACAAAAGTATCTAATTTCCGTCTATCAGTTATGCAATGCTAACAAGGTTTCCATTGAATTCTTTCCTCAATCATTTCAGGTGAAGGAATTGGGCACGGGGACCCCGTTAATCCACGACAACACTAGGAACGAACTCTATGAATGGCCATTGACCACACTCCAACCTACGGCTATGCTCACATCACCATTCCCTAAAGCTACGATATCACATCACATCACATCACATCACCATCCCCTTCTCTATCTATTTTAAACACTACATTGTCTAAGTTTTCACTCCCTGTTTCCAACTCTTCTTCTAAACTCTTAAATTTCATGATTAATAAATCCCATAAGCTTTCTTTTTCTGATTCAAGTATCAAATCTAAGAGACCCCTTGAGTATATTTTTTCTGATGTGTGGAGCTCTCCAATTATGTCCATTGACTCTTATAAGTACTATTTGGTTCTCGTAGACCACTATACACGCTAGACATGGTTATATCCTTTAAAACTAAAGTCCCAAGTCAAAGAGATATTCGTAGTCTTTAAAGGGTTGGTGGAAAATAAATTCCAGAACATGATTGGTATGTTATTTTCTGACAATGACGGTTGAAAACGTACCTCAAAGAACATGGAATCTCCCATTTAACTTCTCTGGCGCATACACCGGAACATAACAGGATATCAGAACGAAAACACCGCCATATCGTGGAAACCGGCTTGACTCTTCTCTCAACAACATCGATTATGAAGGAGTATTGGCCGTTTGCCTTTGCTACTCCCGTTTACTCAATCAATTGGCTTCCAACGCCAACACTCAATCTCGATACACCGTTCGAGCACCTGTTCAAGATGGAACCAAATCAAAATCGACTTCGCGTGTTTGGCTGTTTATGTTTCCCCTGGTTATGATCCTATAACAAGCATAAGTTGGAAGATCGTTCAATATCGTGTGTTTTCATCGGGTATTCAACAAATCAAAGCGCTTACATGTGTCTTCATCTTGAAACTGGGAGACTTTACACTTCACGCCATATTCAATTTGATGAGAATTGGTTCCCCTCTACGACGCCACCACCTGAAGCTAGTGAATCGGAAAACACATCTCCTCCGTCGCAACCTCAGGCTTCAAGATTGCCACTTACCACCGCCAATCTGTCGTCATCTCATCGGGTCCCATGCTCTCACCTTCATCCTTCACCGTCTTCTGGTCCATCGCCGGCGACAACGACCACACCTCAGGTATTGTCTTCCGACTCCGCTTCTTCTACGTCTTCTTCATCATCATCTTCTTCTTTTTCTTCTGAGCCCACTGCTCAAACTCAAAATGGGCCTCCACCCAGGGCCCAGCAACCTCAACCAGATTCTCAAAACCCACATGAAAGCCAAACCTAATCCATAAACACTCAAACCCAACTTCTTCCTTCATCGCTTACATCTCATCCAAACTAGAACATCACCACCACCGATATCCAACCTCCGACTCATCCATCGCCTGCTTCGGCACCTCCCCCACAACCACCACAAAACCAACACCCCATGAGAACAATAGCCCAAAACCAAATATCCAAACCCAACAAAAAGTTTACCCTCACCACAAGCCTTACCAAGAAAATCAATTTTGAAACATGAAATGTTCTTCAGGTTCTTAAAGGCAAACGGTGGCGCAATGCTATGTCAACGGAGTTTGACGCATAGATGCAAAATCATTCTTGGGATCTTGAACCCTTTGATCCCTCACAAAACATAACCATTTGCAAATGGATCTTCACAACAAAGTATTTGGCTAATGGTGAGGTCGATCGTTACAAAGCCAGGCTCGTTGCTCGCAGATTTAATCAGCAACACAGAGTGGATTACGACAAAACATTCAGTCTTGTCACCAAATCTACGATAATCAGATTGGTTCTTGATGTTGCGATGAATCAAGATTGGTGCATCAAACAGTTAGATGTCAATAGTACTTTCTTACAAGGGGAATTGCAGGAGTAAGTCTTTATGTCTTAACCATCTGGTTTCATCGATAAGGATATACCACATCATGTTTGTCGGTTACGGAAACCAATCTACGGGCTCAGAAAAGCCCCTCGAGCATGGTACTTAGCTCTTAAACAGCATCTCTTGACCATCGTTTTTCATAACTCCCACGCGGATACATCACTGTTTATCGGCATCTCAGGTCATCACTTAACTTATGTTTTGGTTTATGTTGATGATATTATTGTCACTGGCAGCAGCTCTATTTTGGTCAAAAACGTTCTTCAGTCACTCTCCCATCGATTCTCCATTAACGATCCTGTGGACTTACACTACTTCTTTGGAATTGAGGCGATCCGAACACCACAAGGGCTACACCGTATGCAAAGGAAATACATCCTTGATCTACTCTCCAAGATGAATATGGCTGATGCGAAACCAGTAGCTACACCAATGCAGACCAGTCCGCGATTGTCACTCACCGATGGTGAGCCATTTACGGATGCACGACAATACCGCTCAACAGTTAGGAGCCTACAATACCTTGCTTTTACGCGACCAGATATCACCTTTGCGGTTAACCGTTTATCTCAATTCATGCACAAGCCGACCTCCGATCACTGGCAAGCTGACAAAAGAGTATTGCGGTATCTGTCGGTACACTAACCCATGGAGTTTACATGAAGAAAGGCTCACCTATGCATCTTCACGCTTTTTCTAACGCGGATTGGACTAGAGACAAAGTTGACTATATATCAACAAATGCGTATGTGATATATCTCAGCAGTAACCCTGTTTCATGGAGCTCATGGAAACAAAAAGACGTAGCTCGTTCATCAACGGAGGCTGAATATTGAGAGGTTGCAAATACTGCAGCCGAGGTACGCTGGCTCACTTTCTTACTTCACGAGATGGGTATTCATCAATCATCACCTCCGGTTATTTATTGCGACAATATCGGTGCAACTTATCTTTGCGCTAATTCGATTTTCCACTCACAAATAAAACACATTGACATCGATTACTACTTCGTTCGGACTCTCATTCAAGCGGGTCTACTCCAAATTGCTCATGTTTCAACACAAGACCAATTGGCCGATGCACTCACAAAGCCGTTGTCTCGCTGTCCGGTGTTTGGACAAGATAGGTGCCAAGATGGTCATTGGTTTGAGGGAAAGATTATTGGGATATAACCCAAGTCCCACATCGAGAATATTAGAAGGGAACCAAAGTGGACAATATCATACTAAGATGAGGGAATTAGACATGGATCCTAAAAATGCCCAACCCTATGATATAATCTGGTGTAGTTAGCAAAAACATCCTCGAAATTTTTCATTCAAGTTTTTAAAAGCATTAAAAATTGAAAGATGAACTTATACGTCGTAGATGACCATAACATTGCCTAATAATTATTTCAAATTATCTTATATGAAATCGATGATTTAAAAAATGTAACAATACGGTTTTGTAAAACCATATTTATTTTAATTTTTTTCACCAACCCAAATCTAAAAAAAACCTAGAAACCCTAAGCATATTGAAACCCTTTTCTAATATCACTTAAACCTGAGCCTCATGCAACAATCATTTTCATAGAAGACAAAAATGCATAGAGAGTTAGAGAGAGAACTGAGAGATGAAGAGAGAGATGGGAAAAAGAAGAAGAGCGGAACAAAAAAAGAATGAGTAGGAGGAGGAAGAGAAAGAGAAGTCTCTAGGAAAGGAGGAGTCGACATAGCCCCGTGGGGAGAGAGAGAGGTAAACCGAAGAAGAAACTGCACGGAGGATGAGGAAGAAGAAGAAGCCTGGAGAAGATGAACCCAAAGGAGGGAGGAGAGATAGAACCCAAGGGCAGAGACAGAAAAGGAGGAGCTTTGGTCACCAATCACCATAGGAAATCACCGCAAGAAGCTTCTTTATATGAGCGCATACTGTCGTGGAGCAACATCTGTCTTCCGGGGGAGTCACAGCCGCATGCACTCAATCTACGTCTTCATTTCTTTACCAACGTATTTAGCCACTCGTCGTTGCGGTGGTTCCCGTTCTAAAGGTCAGGCCCACGGTAGGTCATTATCCTCGAGATAGCCTCATTGTGCCACAAGCCACTTCAAGGCACTGTTCGGATCTTCAAACCCATCTCAACTTGTTCTTGGTTTTCCGCATGACCCCAAGTCAATTCGAGGATATACCTAATTTTTTTCTGAGTGCAAATATTAAGTTAGCTCGCTTTAATCTTAGGTTAAACCGAAAGCATGTCATGCCAAACTATGTGACTTGGGACGTACTTTGTTTATATTTATATAAACGTTATGAATCCTAAATGTGTTTATATCATATATACACATGCAAGAATGATGACTTTTGGGATGTTGATATTTGACTCAATGTTTGTTAGAATGCTGGTTGAAAATACATAAAGGCGTGTTAAAGTAAATACTAGGATAACCACCATTGCTTGAGAAATCAAAAAGAGATAAGTATGCATATAAATGAAGGAGTTTATTATGTATTAAATGCGAAAGCATCTGTTGAGTGGTCGATGCCGTAGATGTGGGTTCGTGGATGCATAGAGTGCAGTGGAATCACATACCATAAGTGTCTATGACTCACAATAATCATATGTTGGTTGAATTCCCAATCCAAGATGTCTGAACTGGGTGCAAAAATACCAGGATTCACTTGGTAAAGTGGACTCGGACGACTGACTGGTGTAGTTGGATAGGTTTTGGTGCTAATTAAGACACGAGGATGCTTACGAGCATGAGTGGTCAGGGTATTGGAATTTGAAGTGGAGGCATGTGAAAGCTCTCAATATAAGTGCCTCAGTAGAGGTATTGTGATGTCATGTGATATTCTGAAATACTATGTGATTACCTCTATGAACTTGTGTATAGATATCTTTAGTTGCTATTATGTGATGTTTGGGTGTAGGTTTTGAATTTTTTGGGATGAGTTAGTGTTTAATGTCATCCAATTTTGTTGTGTTTTCCCCTAGCGATATTACCCATGAGTTGATCACTCCTCTATTTCTCCCTTTTTTTGGCGTGTTCTATGAGATTAAAATGTAGAAGTGACCGTTTTTTTTATTTTTTATTTTTCATCATGTAAAATTGAGCGATTAAAATTCAAGATAATGATTTCTTATAATGGTTTGTGACCCTAAATAGTTACGACCTCTGCTGTCTGAGGATGTAACGGAAGTTTAACTATAAAAGCATCCTCAATGGTACTCTATTTTCTACTCTCTTTTTTTTAACACTTCCGTTCTTATTAGATAAGTAAAAAAATAGATGAAGTACACTAACAGAGACAAAATGAAAGCCAAAATGAAATAAGAAAACAGAGCAGAACAGGGGAAAAAAACGAGACCAACCATTCAAGGAGGTTCAAGACCTCTTCCTTTCTAAACATAGGATTGATGGCATAGTCGTAAAGAGATGTCACCGGCAATGTTCTGCATCTTTATCGACAATCTATGATATCCAACATGGTGAGCCTTATGCAATATACGATTGGAAATAATGATTCGAAATGACACTATTAGCAATTGCTTGTGCCGCAAGATTAGCCGAGTTTGAAACAGTCACTAATCTCCATGAGTCAAAATGCTGCAAAGTTGAGGTAATACTTTCCAAGAGATTACGATACAGTGGAAACTGTTGCGGGTTGCTTAAGGCGAGTTGAACCTGCTCATGAGTGGATTCAAAAATGATCCTTTTGTAACGCAAAGATCGCATAGTCTCAACCGCCCATGAGAGGCTAAGTAGGAAACCTTCTAACAGGGATGTTCCGGACATGTAAGCTCGGCGGCTATGCATGAGAGGGTAACCAGTGTGGTTCCTGAGAATCCATGAAGCTCCTGTAATGTCCTGGTTTGAAGTCCAAGCTCCTCCATAATTGCATTTGAGTATGTTACAAGGAGGAGGACTCCATCGAGGCTGAGCTTGGTTTGGAGCTGAAATCTCCATTATTGCGTCTGTCACCTCTTTTTGGTTGGCCTTTATCCATTCTTTTTGATCATTCGTGACTTTTTCAAAAACAGAGTTCGCACTTAGACTTGTGTTTTCAAAAACCTGATTATTTATAGCCTTCCAAATGTGTCATAGAAGCCATGGGAAGATGTTCCAGTTGTTGTTAGAGGATCTTCTTGTCTGAGAGATTTTGAGAAGGTGGTGAATGTTCAGAAGAACTGAATTTTGTGTGAAGCCTCTCGCTGGCATAGGGATAGCCGCGATCTCCCACACTTGTTTCGCTCTCGGGCAATTGAAAAACATGTGACATATACTTTCCGGCTCCATACTACAAGATTGGCAAATAGGATCAAGTTGAATACCTCTCGTCTGTAGCCGAGTCGCCACCGCAAGAGCTCCAAAGAGGGACTTCCATATGAAGTGTTTAATCTTGGGAGAGGTTTTCAATTTCCGTATCTTTGACCACACGTGTTTCTCTACCGGAGGAAGAGGAGGATCTTGTGGGTCTTGAATGGTTTCTAGGATTTCCAGAACTCTTTTGCCACTTTGGACAGTGTACGCACCAGTTGGTGTGTCACCCCATACATCGGAATCTTGAGAGTTTCGGTTTATACGAAGGCGTACTCTATTTTCTACTCTAAACTCTATATTTGAAGTAAAATAAGTTCCAATGGTACTTTATATCTTACTCTAGAAATAGAGAAATGAATAGTGGTACTTCAAATATAGAGTAACTAGGATTTAACCCGCGCGAATGCGCGAGACAATAGTTTATTAATTCAAAATTATTGCATAGCTTAAATTTGTCAATTTATAGTTAAAACTAAAAACTTTTGGTATTTGTTAAGTTTAAATCCGAGGTGAATTAAATCATACATTTTTTCATAGTATCCGTCTCAATTAACCTGCAGTAGTATAAAAAATAAATTTCAATCAAAACTTTTTAAGATAAACTATTAATTATTTATATATTACAATTAACATTGTTTTCTTATTTTTGTAGTATTTATACTTTTATTGTTTCAAAAATCAAAAGTTTCTTTATTATATAACTAATTAATCATACAGTAATATTATATGTAAAAGTATATTATTTAGTTCAAAAATAATTTTGTTTTAGATTATTTTTAAAATAATCATTGTAAAAAATGATTCGTTTACTTGATTTTAAAATACATATAATTATTTTGGTGATTTTTTAAAAAAGATATCATGAGAATCTAAAATGAGATTTTTTTTATTTTACAAACATAATTTAATTTGATTTTGTATATATTGTTTCCAATGGCATTTGATGTAAATTCTTAAAAATTATTACAAATTAAAGGTTATTTCTCTAAATGTACTTCACAAATAGTAATATAGAGATACTATTCATTTCCTCTATTTTTAGAGTAAAACTTTTTTATTTACAAACTAAGCCTTAATTTTTATATGTTTACAATTTTTACTCAATTAAATTATATATTACATATTTTCGCTTTTAAATTAATTATACTAATAAAATTAATTATCTAATTAGTTAAAATTTTAAAATGCACTAATGACATATATTAAATTAGGAAAATACAATAACATGATAGATTCAAAATTAGAAAAATACAATAACATGAGCATGATCTTAGTGCACCAATTGGAATTAGAAACGAAGTTCCACCTCCAGAGGTTGAAATAGCGGAGGATGAAAGTACCCGATTCCAAAAATTATTTCCTCGGTATAGAAAAATCAAAGACAAAGAAGTTCACTTCTCACTATGAAACGCGTTAATTAGCTAGACGACCATGTAAGTCATCTACTTTTTATTTATGTATTGTAATAAAATTTTAATTTAAATATATATATATATATATATATATATATGTTTCATTTTAGTAATTTCATAATTTTTGTGGAAGATTATCATAAAATAATAAAAGGATGAAATTTAAATATTTTAAAATTGTGGATTGTACAAGAATTAAAAAAACAAAAGAAAATGGAATATATTTGGAATATTCTTTTTTAGAGTAAAAAATAGAGTGAACGAGCAAACACATACTCTATTTTTAGAGTACTCTATATTTGAAATAAAAAATATAGTGAACCGTTGGAGATGATCTACCAATCATACAATCATGTTATATGTCCTCGTGAGGATCATGGAGCAAGATTGGGTGTTACAAAATAATGCCTGAGATTTTCTAAGATATCGGCAAGATTTTAGTGAATTTTCTATTGAGTTAATGATGCATGGATCACCATAACACTAATTGGTGCTACTTCCTATTTGTCATTATCGATATGTTTTGCCATTTTATCAATCACTTGCATAATGTACACTATTTTATAGTATCTCTTTTTGATTTGGTACATTTAATATTATCAAACTGTACAAATAAACTCAACGTTAAAGCCCTACAATTCGCCCTTGAAGGAAGATATCGAGACATCTTACAATAAACTTTTACGAAAATATAGAAAATAGTTTTCAATGTGTAACACTAAACCCACTCATTTTATGACGGAAATATCCTCTATTTAATAATTAATAAGCACACTTTAATAATAATTTTTAGTTGATGTGTTCGTGACAAGGTGACACTGTTTCTGTTTCAACTTTTGGCGCATTCTTAGATTTTTATCCAAAATAAAAATTTATTTACTAAACTAATTACATGCAATATTATTACTAATAATTACATGCAATATTATTACTAATAATTAATATTGATTCCACTTGATACATATTTTTCTGTAGTCTTATTTTCTATAGCGATATATATAAGACATAATTAATAGTTGAATATAACATGTATATTTTTATTAAACATATTTATACAAAATATTAGAAAGCATAGAAGTTTATGATATGAAATAAGAAAGAATTCATTGATTGAAATTTTTTGTAGACAATATATTTTTGTGATTAACATCTTATAAATTAATGATTTGATTTAAACACATATAATGATAAACATGTATATGTTAAAGATTTCATTATCTACATTTAAGATATAAAATTTTAGGAATCAAAAACATCATCTTGTGAATAAATTCATAAGATCAAATATTATAATGATGCTAATGGCCACTAGGTTTTAATTATTTGCCCAACAAGAAGTTCCTTTATAACAAATAAGAGATCATATCTAAATACCTTAAAGATCATAAAATCTTTTACTAACTAACTTCACATAAAAAATTACATAACAAAACCATAAAAATTGAAAAAATAAGAAAGATCCTTTTGTTTCTTTTTTGTTTTTAAATTGAATTAATTTTATATTAAACTGAATACATTAAAAATATTTATAAATTCCCAATCTACATATTAATCAGTGTGTTTAATATTTTTAAAAATAAATTGTATCGATAAATATGTATATAAATGATACGCGTTTACTTCATATGCATATAAAATTTATGATTTCGTCACAACAATTAGATACAGATAAGTTACTTAGACCTTGATTTTTTATAGATTTTGATATAGATTTTCACTTTTAGTTTTTGGTTTTTGGATTTTAATTTTTCATATTTTAGATTTTGATTTTGGTGTAAATTTTAGCATTTTGAAAAAATTGAATGGTAACTTTATTAGTTTTTGGTTTTTGTATATAATACTTTATTTTCCTTCAGTTACATTATATATATATATATATATATATATATTACTTTGAAAACCTTTTCATTTGTTGACAAAAAAAGAAAACATTTTCATTTTTCACATTTTAATAATATTGAAAATTAATAAAGCTTGCTTACATGATTTCAAAAAATTATAGACAAAATGTATATTTGTTTATGGTTTAAAATTATTTTTCCTTTTACATAAAAATTGTATTTATATCGAGAAAAATAACAATGACTTTATAAATAAAAATATAAAATGAAATGAAGTTTTTCTTCAATTTTTTTTAAATCTCGTAAAATGATGTAGGTTTTATTTTTTGATTAAGAGTTAATAAGAAAATTATTGCAAAATAGCAAATTTGAAAGAAAAAAAAAACGAAAAAATATATTAATATAGATGAGAGAGCATGTCAAAAACACATAAAAATAGTTTTTGGATTTTGTGTAGTAAAGGGTAAAATCTACCAAAAACAAGATTCCTTAATTTTTTAGGAAACCATTTTTTAAAAAAAAATCTTGAATGGACAAAAGTATGGTTTTCAGAAAATCAAAAACTAAAATCTACAAAAAAAATCTACAAAAAATCAAGGCCTTATTATTTTTAACAGATTTTGATATGTCATTTAAGGTTACACGAATAAAACTAGTCAGCAAAAATATTCAAATTGTGCTCATATAATTTTTACCTAGATAAAATCTTATAATTGCAACATATTTACAAAATATATACACATATTATATATATATATATATTCAATTTTTTAATTATTTTACATTTACATATCCAATGTTATCAATTAAATAGTACTAATCTAATTTGTGTTAAATCCACAAGTTATTACATAAACTACTCACTCGTTCTCATTTTATAAGTCTTTCTAGCCTTTTTCTTGTTTTATTTAATAAAATTTTCTATAATATCTATGTTAAATCTTTAGTTTAATCAGTTTAATTGTAACAAGAATTTTTTTGTTGATTGAATGATTTTATATATATATATATATATATATATAAATAATACATTTTATTATAAAAAGACAAAGTTCTTAATTTCACCATTTTAACTAGAAAGATAAAATAGAACAAATGGAGTAGTTTCTTAGATTATTTTTAAATTTTGTCAGGACACATTTACATAAAAATATAAAAGCCTTAAACTAATAATTTATTTCATTCTACATGTGTAATATATGATTTAATGTTTCTATATTACATCCAACAAAAATATGTATCTATTCCGCATATAACTGTAATGTCAGTGATAATTTAAATCTTTTTTGGTTTAGTTATTAAAATTTAGTTTGTATACAGGTTAATAATTCATAAGAATATTTTCGTTGTGAACCAAAATCTCTAATATTTAAAATATTTCCTAAAGAATTTTGTGTAGAAAAGATAATTGATTTTTCTGAATAATAGTAATTTGTTCTTTATTTAAAATTTTATTCTTTAAAGATAAATAGTTCTTATATCAAATTTGAAAAAGAATAAATCAATATTTAAAAGAACATGTTTATTTTTTAAATTAAGTTAAAAAGAATTTGTAAGCGAAAAATTTTCACTTTTAAGTTTTTTTAGTTTTTTGAAATAACTCGTTAATTCTTTTCTAACGATATTATTTTATCCAAATTTAGAATATGTTTTGTTTATATATCTTATTTGAATGTTTTTTCTTAACTCTTTTATTTTTATCATATACGAAATAATTTACTATGTCAAATTTTTAATTTGCTAAATTAATTTCGTATGATTAATTTTGTATTTTTTTGGTCAACCACACATTAATCAAAAATTGTCTCTCAAATTGGAAAACCAATTCGGAGGAACGAAATCTACAAATAAATAATCATGAAAAATAATTCGGAGCCTCGACCCAGACTATCTGTTTGTGTGTTCGCCGCATGCGGAATGAGAGACAAAGAGAAACCTGGAAAATGTCCACATAGAAGCTGGAATCCTGAATTAGCGTATATAGGGCTGACCAATTATCGGTGTGTTGAATAATACTGGTAAGTTTCGCATAGTCTGTCAGAAAAGCTGGTAGTTTATTCTTCGCTTGTGTAATTCTGACATCGTCCATAACAAAGCTTTTATCTCTGAGTGGAGTGGTGAAAGGCTTCGGCGCTGGCATTTCGCCCCATCAAGATTACCTTGTTATCTTTATCTTTGCAAATCCAACCAAGTCCATAAGTGGGATCAGAAATTTTCGAAGAACCATCTACCTGACATATTAAACCATTTAAAATTGTAGGTTCCACAAACGAACGTTCTTCTTCAAAAGAGTATGAGACTTGCGCTTCTTTCCAAACTATAAAATATGTCTATGCATTCCTTAGGATCTCATTCACATCCAATTATACCCTTTACAAAACTTTATGATCTCCTGTTTTCCATATTAACCATATTATCCATGGGAAGATATTATAATGATCCCGATCTTGATTCCTCAAGGGTACCGCCAAAAATGTTAATCCATGTTAGTGTAAATTGAGTCTGTTGGAAATGCCTCCATCTTTTCCAGATTCTTGTAGAAATTTCAAATATGCATAACCGAAGTGCATTAAAAAAGACATGATTAATTGTTTCCTCAATAGAGGCACATCGTTTACATGTTGTATCACATCGTACTCTCCTATGAACTAGTTATGTAGTTACCGCCAAACTCCATATGATAATTTGCCAAAGAAGATGTATTTTCAAAGGGCATTTTATTTTCCATTTAAACGCCGTCAAGGCCTCCAGACCTGGACTCCTGCCATTATTGTTAATGTGCGTTATCTCCAAAGAGTTAAAGAGTTTATATCATGACTTAATTGTGTATTGTCCCAATTTAGTATAATGTCATACCAAACCATCATGTGTGATGGTGCAACTTGGATGGATGCCCCAAATTTGTTCTAGATCCTCTAGTTTGAAGATTTCATGTAAGAGTGGCAAATGCCAACGCCTCGTCGTGGGATTTATCAATTGTTGAACTTGTAGCCTAGGATGCGAAACACTACCTCGACCTCTTGTCGGATGCGGATTAACATCTAGAATATATGGGTCATGGCATAATAATATGTTTCTTCTTGAACCTATTTGTATCCCAACTCCTTGCCTACACAATGCTTGGGTTGAGTAAGTACTCTTCCACCCGAATGATGCGTTTAACGGATGAATATTCCTAGAATATCGACCTCGTAAGACCCGAGCAACCAGTGACCCCAAAAACTGAATTAGCCTCCATAACTGTTTGGCGAATAAGGCTGTATTAAAACCCTTCAGATATTTGCAGCATAAACCTCCATTCTCTTGTGGGATACATAATTTTTCCCATGCAACGCAATGGAGACTGCGGTTACATCCATTGGAACTCCACCAGAATTTAAAAATCGCACTGGTTAACTCTTTTGTTAATACTTTGGGGAGCTTGAAATATGACATGACATAATTGGGTAGCGCAAGAGCAACTGATTTGATCAGGATCTCTTTGCCCCATTTTGAGAGAAACTTAGATGACCATCGATTTAATCGGTCTCCTAATCGTTCTTTGACATAGTTAAAAATCTGACTCTTGGAACCTCCCAAACTTTCCGGATTCCAATATATGTTCCTATACCACATTCCTTTGTAATACCTACCAGAGATTTCATCATCACCTTAGTTTGTTCCGGAACATTTTTTCAAATATCACCTATAATTTATCAAAATATATTACTTCTCTCGAGGCACTTCCATAATCATGCAAGCAATTAAAAATAGCTTGACATTGTTAACCCTCTGCCTTACAGAAGAAAATGTTGTCATCAGCGAAAAGAAGATGTGTTATTATCGACTATGATGGGCTATCTGGTCTCCCTTTACAGCATTCCCACGTTCCTTCCATTTTATATTTGCAATCAAAACTTCCATACAAATAATGAAAAGATACAGTGATAAAGGACCACCTTTTCTGATGTGATCATAGACTCGGAGGTCCACGAGCAGCTTATAACCGAGGACGAACATGTTACCGAGGAACAACTAGTAGCAGTGGAGCAGCTTGTACCCGAGGATTTATCAGGAGTTCTTTCGGGCCCAATAACAAGATCTAAGACGAAGCAGCTACGACAAGTTGTACAAGTCATTATCCACCAAGATCCGGGCAACTTAGCGAATGTTTATCCGACCACATTGGTCGCGATTCAAACTTCCTAAGTCGTCAACGACGGAGGTGACAAACTTATACTCTTTTTTCCTTGTCGGGTTTTGTCCCAAGGCTCGTCACTTGTTTCTTGAGACCCATCGCTGACATGAGAGCCTTAGAAGGCAATGATAAATGAATATCAAAAGACAAAATACATGAAGAGTCATTCAAAATCAATGGGCAAACTCCCATGTAGTTTTAAATGAGTCTTCCTTCATTTATTTCCTTTAGAATGACTTTGTCTCTTCCTCTCCCTTTCCTATATATAGGGCACGACCATTGTAGTTCATTTCATCAACTTTTCAATTAAAAATCTCTTTCAAAATTGTTGATCAAGTCTGAAGAGTAATATTCACACAACTTCGCTTCTCTCTGGTGCGTAATATTCGTAGTAAAGCGAAGCCGAAAGTCTGGGAGCTATTCCATCTCTCTCAGAAGTTTCATTCACTTCCACCGTGTTGCTGTCCGGGTTCATTCTCTTGCCGGCACGATCCAACCGAGGTTCTGCCTGATTGTCGTGTTCGGAACCTTTCCGAGAATTGACCGAACAAGCTATTGTTCCGATTTTATCTCCATCCAGCCATCCATTACCCATCCATCCCTTGTCCGAGTTCCGACTGGACTCATCTCCCTTATTGTATGTTCCTTAATTATCCACAACAACTCATTCCACGTGCTCGTTTTTCGCATCGCCCGCATCCATATCACCTTCGGATCATCATCTTTCACGCCATTTTATTATCAAAGTCTTATGCATCACCTCTCAAGCAACCAACGACAAAGTGACGGTCTAGGAGTTTGTTCCTAATCTCCTAGGATCACATCATTGTCTCAGCCCTCTTTGGAGAACAATGTTCCTCGTTGGTCGTCCATTAAAAAGTATTTTTTATGATACTGACCGAACACACCACATTAACCAAGAAATCTACACCTGTCTAACACCTAATTTCTGCAAAACTGCCACCATGAACGACCATTCGATCGAGTCGTAAGCTTTACTCATGTCCGTTTTAATGGCCATTAACTCATGTCCGTTTTAATGGCCATTAACTCATGTCGACACTTGTGGTTAGGTCGCAAGCCATGAAACATTTTCTGGGCAATCAAAATATTATCTGTAATCAACCTTCCGGATACAAATGGTAATTGTGTCTCCGTTATGACACGGGGAAGGATCTTTTTTTAGCCTGAGACACAATATTTTAGAATAATTTGGTAGGCCACGTTACATAAACTAATTGGCCTAAGCTCTGTCATTCTCTTAGGTTGGTCCGTCTTTGGTGTAAGGCAAACATTTGTCACATTCAAACGAGCATCAAACTTTCTGGTTGTAAAGAAATCCTGAATCAAACTGACTAGATCCTGCTTTATAGTCCCCCAGTAGCGTTGAAAAAATAAAGCTGTTATCCCATCAGGCCTAGGAGTTTTTTCAGGGTGCATAACAAAAAGTGCAGACCTTACTTTCGTCTCCATAATATTCCTAGTTAATGTTTGGTTCATGTTGTCTGTAATAACTGAATCAACATTCTCAAGAACCTGTGTGAAATCGTCTGTCCCCGTATGTTTGAACAAATCATTAAAATACTGAATTGTTATGTCTTTCATTCTTTCCAGGGATTCTTCCCACATCTCTTGTGAATTAAATAGTCCTGAGATATGGTTTCTCGCCCGCCTTTGCTTGGTTGTAGCGTGAAAGAATTTTGTATTTCTATCTCCCTCTTTTAATCATAGGTTTCTACTTTTTTGTTTTTTGAAAATTTCTTCTTCTTTAATAACATCTTGAATCTTTTTTTTAATATCCACAATAATATTTTGAGATATTGAGTCATCATTTTGTATTTAATCACTCCAATTTTAAATCTATTCACTTTGTCACTAATATATAGGAAAATTAATTTTCTTTGTAAAGAAAAAGATTGACGAAAAGTTAATGCCGTGATTCTCTAAGATATTAAGATATGTTTACTATCTTAGTGAATTTTCTATAAACTTACAGTGGCGCATGAATCACCGCAACACTAGTTGGTAATATTTGTCATTATTTTTGTTTGTTGTGCTTTTTGTCATGCACTTGCGAAATTTTAATGATATTTTCGATTTTGATATTGGTAAATAATTAGCTTCAAACCTAGCAATAAGATTTTCACAATCAAACAAAATAAAGTATAAGCTTTCCGATTACAAAAATATTTGATCAAGATTATTTTGTTTAATAATTAGAAATGGCGATACATGTCACTAAACGATTAATAAAGGTGTCAAAATAGGTAACCCGACTCGATCTTATCCAAACCTATATTGGTATGAATGTTAAATGGACGAATTGAACCTATCTATTTATTTCATGGACAAATTTTTATATACTTAAACACATTTATGTTAAACTCATTGGTTAAATAGGTTATATGGATCCGGGTTCAAAAAAATCAAAGGGTGAGGTTTGAACCTTGGGTCTCTTTGAAAAGAGGATTCAACGTAAATCATTGTGCCACATTATTCCCTAATGCTAATGGACCAAATTTAAATATTTATATTTAGAATTCAGTTGAATCCCAACCCACCAAATATGTCCGTCCATGAATATATAATTATTTTTCACAAACTCATGGGTAATCCCTAACCTTAGTGGATTAATCCGCTAAACCCGTGAATCCATTAGGATCAAACTCATCATAGCCATTAATTTATATATGTTATAAAACTTAACCCGAACCCATTAAAATATTGGGTAAACTAGGTCAACTCATGGATAATAACCCATTTTGACGCCCTTATATAAGGTTTAGTAATATTAAATAACCTTATCGAGGAAGGCAATTGTTAAAGGATTAGAGAGCACTACATTTTTTCTCAGAATTTTTTTATTCAATCAAGTCTATCAAAGATGATGACAAAAGAGTAATAAATTACATCGCATCAATCAATAAAATCAAAACAAGTTTTTAAAAAACACACCTAAACCATTAGAAATATGATTTGACAAATAAGATTTCAAGAGAAATCAATAATAAATCACACATTGATACGTAACTAAAGTTAGTTTTTGCCCATACGTTAATAACATAGTGACCTTATTCCATGTTTTTAACAACACTGAAGTGCTTTCTAGTATCGAAACGAGCTTCAGTCACATTCATTGTCTACATAACAAATGTTCTCAAAAAAATATATCTCTTCGGGTAAATATGTTCAAGAAAAGTTCAATTAAATGAAATTTGCTCTGAAATCCCACGAACAACCTAAGTAACGATAACAACGATGATCAGAAAAATGGGTATATCTCTGATAAAAAAAGCTGAAAGAACAAAATATCACCAAAAACCAAAATAACTAACAAAAAACAATATTAGAAAACAATGTAAAAGGGGAAAAACTACCAATGCTGGTGATATGGAAGCCACAGTGCGGGAACGAGAATTACATTTTATTTTTGAACTAAAAATCAGAAAAACTTACAAAAATTTATCAAAAATAAAATATAGAAACTTTTCTTGTGTCAACGGTTTATATTAAAAATTGAAATAGTTCAAAATTTTGGTGGTTGACAAAATCAAGACCAAAAGAAGGCCTAAGACAAAATAAATTTCTACATCTCATACATCAAAAGACTTTACAACAATATATATATACTCTTAAGACCTTTAGCCTTTTCTTTAACATTGATAAAATCGAACTTTACAACATTATTTATATTTTTTAATCTAAATTCTATTATAAATGTGGTCCAGTAGATCGCTCCAGTAGCCTAGACGATTAAGATGAACAACTCCACAAATGACTTCACGATGCAAATGAATGGCTATGCATATACGACATCCTTGATGGGCACGCTCTCTCCGCAACACTAAACCACAACGAAAGAATTTACAACACCCTGGAACCTCCTGTAAGCTTTGTATCAGAAAATCTGTAAGAAACTACATATCCTAAAAATTGAACACCAAATCTTGTGTAGAAACTTTTATACCCTTAACCGTTAGACTTAGAGCTTCTACCTCAAGACCTTTAGCCTAATGTACAAGGTAATAAATATATGTAAATACGGTAATATTTCAAATATCTTGATACACTAATAATCTTCCCTCTAAAGTTGGAGTATGAAAATCAAACATGCCCAACTTGGAAATAAATTGATCAAACTCTTTCTTGCTCAAAATTTTAGTAAGTGTATGTGAAAGTTGAAGATGATTGGGTATATGGTTGGTAAACACATTTCGTTGTTGTATATCATGCCTTACAAAATAACGATCAACCTTGCCATAGTTTTTTCATGAAATATCGGATTCATTGCAAAATGAATAGCATATTTGCTATTGTAATGAATGATCATTGACGATGTGTGTTCAACATTAAGATTGAGAAGCATGCCTCTAATCCACCGAAGTGCACTATTAAGTTTAGAGAGAATGATAGTCAACTAGGATCGACAAATGAGATATTATATCTTGTTTCTTGGGTTTCCAAGCTATAGGTGAATTATCAAGCTGAGCAAACGAATCAGTAAAAGAACGACGAGAGAGAAGACAACCATCCCAATTAAAATCACACCACCACATGTATTTGTAGATCTAAGTTTGAATGAAGAAGAATTACTTGCCATCAACAAGACTTTAAATAATTAACTACTATAAGAGCTGCTTTCCATTGATATATCGTCGCTGTTTGCATGAACCAATTCATGATTTGAATAAGATAATTTGGACGTGTAACTGCAAAATAAATCAAACGACCCATAAGATGACGATAAGTTTTCAGATTCTCTAAGGCATCAATTATGTCAAGAGCAGGTTGATATTTTCTCTATGGGAAAGTCACATGTTTTGCACCTACCTTTCCAAATTCATATATAACATCTAAAGTATATTTTCATTGAAACAAGTAGATACCCGAAAAATTACGAGCGACTTCAATACAAACAAATACATCAAGGGTCCAAGATCTTTCAAATAAAAACATCGACCAAAATATGCCTTGAAACTCGCCATTGCCTATGGAAAATTAGAAGAGATGATAAGATGATCCACATACACAAGCTTGTAGAGACACAAACAGATCTAGGCACAGAAAACAGAGAATATTCTAAATAAGATTGTGAAAACCCATACTCTTTCAACGCAATACTCATTTTTGCAAACCAGAACCTTGAAACTTGTTTTAGACCACATAAAGCCTTACGTAATCTACACAATTTTATAAAATGCTATGAAAAATCTGGAGGAGGTTTCATATAAAAGTCATCCTCAAAAAATTCCATAAAAAGCATTATGAATATCCATTTGATGGGCATCCCAATTTCGTGCAGAGGCTACCTTTGAAATAGTCATATGGTAGACATTTTGACTATCGGAGAAAACATCTCTATATAATCTTCTCATTCTATCTGCTTATTACCAAGCGCCATATATATAGACATATATATACTACTTGAGGAGAAAATAACTCCTAATTCGAATTGTAATGTTAGATAAGCTTAGATTTTATTTTATTAAGGAGTTTTGTATCTATATAGAATTTGAGACATATTTATTTATACGTGATTAGTGATGTGAATAAGGCAAGGGAGAATTTCAGGTTATCTATTTCTACATGATATCAGAGCTTAAAAGATTATAAATCTAGATTTTTTTTTGCTCATGATACCTTGTTCTACATAAAGTTATTTATCGTTTCTCTCAAACCCACTTTATTTTATTTGTCGTGATAATTAGACTTGTGTCTAGTTTATTGAAGCTTTGTTTTCTTTTCCCGTGGTTTCTAGAAGCTTTCATAGTTTTGATTTTAAAAACACAAATCCTCCTCTGTTTTTTGTTCCAAAACAGAGCACACAAATATCATCTTCTCCATTTTCAATCGATAGGTTCTACTATCATGGTTAAAGGTCTTAGCTCTGTAATAGAGACTTCGACCAGTAGGATTAGTATTTCGTTGTCTGTTACAGAAATTAATGCATCAACGTATTTACCTTATACTCTCTCCACTTTAGACAATCTAGGGTCACTAATCCCACCAATTCTTTTGAATGGAGAGAAATATAATGAGTGGTCTACGAAGATGATCAATTCTCTTCGAATAAAGAGAAAAGTTAGGTTTATCAATGGAACTTCCGTGAAGGCCACATATGATGATCAAAATCTCGACAATTGGATAGATTTTAACTCCATGATTATCAAGTGGGTAAGGTCTTCTTTTGAACCTAAAGTAAGAACGACCTTGAGTTATATCACTGATATGCATCTACTATAGAACGATATCAAGCAACGCTTCTCGATGGGAAAAAGGTTCAGGTTGATCAGTTGAAGATACAACTCACCTCATGTTGTCACGACATGCATAGTGTACTTGAACACTTCAGACGATTGCCGAAGTTGTGGGAGGAGTTACAAGCCTTCCGATCAGTGTACTTATACCTATGAAGCTTCACAAGACATAGCCAAGGAGAGATAGGAGGAGAAGGTTCTTTAGTTTGTTATGTGGCTCGACGATGCTCGTTTTGGTGGTTTGTGTAACATTATCATAAGTATGGATCCTCTATCTAAGTTGAGAGAAGTTTATTCAAGTCGTGAGGAGCAACTCCTTGAATCTAGTCGCATTAATTTGGTGTCGTCGAGTTATTTTTTTGGTAAGATAACTCACTTACTAGTCGCTGAGAACTACCATAGAATTCACTTTTACGTCTTCGTACATCTTGACCAAGACATTTGGTCGTGACAAGTTGGTTTACTTATTGTCCAAGTTGGTCATTTGCAATCTTCACACTCCAACTTGAGGGGGAGTAAGACGAATATATCTACTTGAGGAGCAAGTAACTCCTAACTCGAATTGTAATGTTAGATAATATTAGATTCCTTATTATTATGGGGTTTTTCATTTGTCGAGAACTTGATATATATGTATTTATACGTGATTCATGATGTGATTAAAGCAAGAGAGAATTTCAGATTATTTATTTCTACAATATACGTGTTTTAAATCTTTCAATCGTTTCATCAAACTTATACTTGATCATAGAAAACATTTAGAAGTGATTTAGTTCTTTCCAAGAGGAAGATTAGTAAGATCCCAACCATTATTAATTTCGAGAACTATCAGTCTCACACCAACAAAAAATTCTTCATTGCTTCATCAATAGACTTTTTTATAGATACCTCAGCTATGGTTGCTAGATACGTATAGATGTGCTAGTGAAAATTATCATAAGTAACACAATAGAAGAGAGAATATCATATAACATAATCATGTAAAGTGGAAAAACATTAGTCACAAAGTCACAAAGCCTTGCATTAGGTTCCTTTTCCCTAACTTGTCAATATTTGTTGCAACATTATTATTTGTTGGTTGTGTCTAGTATAAGACTCAATTGCATAGAATACTCAACTTGTAGCCCAAAATTTCCTATATTATGATCATAGTTCATGGAAATGATATAATTAGACTCAATGAAACATCATCACCATTTGCTTTATAGTCATTCACAATTGGAGGAATATGCACATCGTCTTCAAGAAACATAGGGGTATCCATACCCGATGAGCCTTTGTTTTTATGCTCCCTTTCATCAGAACGTTCGGTCTTAGCATAAGGGAACCTGTTGAGAGGTTCTATATTATTTTAAAATTTTATTGAATTATAATTGTATGGCAAGGCAACCTCAGATAAGGAGATTAAAATGTTTAGTTGTTTGTGTTTTCCGCATAAAGCGTCCCGTGATAAAGACAATTTTGGGCCTCGAAATAAAAGATGCATTTTTAAAGGTTATCGCTTTGGAAAAAAGGTTAGGGATTTTACGACTTGGAGACTAAGGAGTTCTTCATCTCGTGATGTTGTTTTTGATGAAGCTGCTTATCGGCTCACGGCTACACAAGGTGATGATGGAGTGTCTCTTTACATTCTAGTTGATATAAAAGAATGGACAAAAGATGGTGTTCCCATTATTGGAGACAAGAGGAGCTACCTTCAGCCGCAAGTGACAAGCTCTCCCATGGCGACTAGTGAAGCAGAGGAGCTGGAACAAACTCCAGCAGCGCCAGAATCAATTTCTTGAAATTCAAAGGCACGTGCAACTCCAAAGAAAAATATGGCGCTGATTGAGGCTTCTACAGTTGAGCAAATTGTCATTGAAGGACGAGTTCTTGTCAAGTCTAAGAATGCTTCAGTAGAACATGCTCTCAGCAGAGGAAAATGCCATCATGTCCCTCTGGTGAAGCTGAAAGATTACGTAACTTATAATGCTCATTCACATCCTGATACTCTCCCTGCTCCCGTTCACGTTATATCTCTTTCATCATCTCGATTTCGGTAAGTCATCGATAATTGAACCAAAAACTACAAATAAGTGGTTCTAGATGAAGTGTGGTGCAATGATCTAGGCAATGAAGTTGAAGCACTTAAAAAAAGAAGAACATGGGACATCGAAAACACTACCTGAAGATAAAAGATGATTGGGAGTAACTGGATTTTTAAAATAAAGTTCAATGTTAATTTAACTGTTGAGAGGCATAAAGCCAAATGTTTTTTCTCGAAAATCATAGGTAGAGAGGGAAGACTATGATGATACTTTTGTGTTAGGGACGAAAAATTTCAACGATACGAACATTGTTGGAAGTTGCAATGGCTAAAGGATGGAAAATTCATCAAGCGAATGATAAAAATGCGTTCCTTCATGGAGTTTACGGATAAAAGTTTCACATAATACTTCCTCTTGACTTTCTAACAGATGATCTAAACAAAGTTTGTCGGTTAAGAAAGTCTCTGTATGGACTCAAAGAAGAGTCAAGTTGTTGATTTGCAAAGCTATATGCTCTATTCCTTAAGGAGATTTGGAAAAAAAATATATATATACATAAAACTTCCTCCTGACTTTCTAACTGATAATCTTAACAAAGTTAGTCGGTTAAGAAAGTCTTTGTATGGATTCAAGCTAGAGTCGACGTGTTGGTCTGTAAAGTTGTGTACTGCCCTGAAGTAATTTGGATTTCTGCAATCATATTCTGATAATTCTTTGTTTACCTATATAAAAGAGATAAAATTATGCATGTGCTAATCCATGTTGATGATTTGGTTATAGTAGAGAATAACTTAACTACATTTACAAAGTTCAAGAGTTATCTCAGTGAGTATTTTCACATGAAGGACTTGGGTAAGCTCACGTGTTTTTTGAGAATTAAGATTGCTAAAAATGAGAAAGGAATATTTCTTTCTCAAAGGAAATATTGGATCACATAGTTTATGAAGTAGGTTTACTAGGATGCAATTTGGTGTCTATTCATATCGAACAAAATCATAAGTTATCGTCTGATGAAGTTCTTTTATTTAAAGATCCATCACAGTTTAGAAGAGTAGTTGGGTAGTTGGTCTACTTGATGATCACTCGTCCTGAGCTATCCTATGTAGTACATGTAATTCTTTCAAGTAATGCATAATCCAAGGAAGGCACAATGGGATATTGTTCTCATAATCATTCGCTAATTAAAAGGGTCTCAGGACAAAGGGTGATGTTTTGGGTCGACTCTGATCTTTAGTATACACGCTTATTGTAACTCAAACTGGGTATTATACCCACGAACAAGACGACTATTGTCAGCTTTTATTGCCTTATTAGAAAACTCTCTAGTGAATTGGAAAACAATGAAGCAAGATAAAGTGTCACATTCTTCTGCTATGGCAAATTAAAGGGCAATGATGGAAACCTTGAAAGAACTAAAATAGCTTAAAAGGTTACTTGCATATTTAGGTATTAAACAAGATGAGTCGATAACAACATGCTGCCATATATATTTCTTGCTAATATGATGTACCACGAAAGAACAAATCACATTGAATCATATTTTCACAGTGTCAAAGATGTCGTACAAGATCGTCTCATCACAAAAAGACATGTAAGGACAATGGAACAACTAGCTTGTTTACTTACTAAAGCCTTAGGAGGTCGAAATTTAAGTACTTGTTGTCCAAGTTACGCATCTTTGATCTACGCGCACCATGAGAGGTTTCATATGGCTCCAGAACTCTATGGAATTTTAATTGCATAGTTTACATAAGATGAGATAATCACTAGGTATATTGAGAGGAGATTTGATTTTGGTTTTACCTTATCTAAATTTGTGTATATATATTTGTACATGTTATATAAATAAGACAAGAAAGTGTTTCCAATCTCTCATACGATTTAAAGAACTCATTTTCTACGAATACGACATCTCGTGAGATGAGAAAAAAAAATCCTTCTTGATATCAAAAATATATCATCCCTTTTTGACGTACATATATCCAACAAAACCACATTTTCTGTTTGTACTTTCACATTCATCTTCTTTATTTTTTTAATTGTGGACATAACATAAACAAGCTAAAACTCGTAGTTGTTTATACATTAGACTTGTTACTCAAGCACATTACCTTTAAATTTTACTCTTTCGATTATTGTATTTCAAAAGTGTTTCTAGAGTGCAAAATAAATCTTAACATTAACCCTAATATGAGTATGGACGTAGAGTTCATCATTTGGCGCTAAAAAGAGGGAGAGGGTTAAAGACAAAATGTTCCTTTTAAAAGCACATATCTATTCTCACAAGAACTCCAATAACTTTCATGGCAGAGATAATTCAAACAATCCATCCACATGTTCACTAACTAACCCTGTTGTAGACATGACACGAAACATAGACAATCAGTTTCCCCTGGACGAAAAAAAGATTATGGATTCCCCTGGTCACTCAGCCAAAAGATGGTCTAGCCGAGGTCCCTCCCGATCTACTAGGTATCTTTTTAATATAACTTGAACGTGAAAGACAACAAGAAAACCTAGGGCAAAAAAATATTTAGCGCTTGGAAGAATTCTCTCAAACACAGGTGGACAATCAAGCATATATTGATTCTTTAGTAGCCCCATCACCGAAGACTTTGCGAGATCTGAGTACAATATTGTGTGTGGATCGCCAAGAAGTTCCACACGAAAATAGGTCGGAAACCATTTAAAAAGTAGGTCGTTAGGAGTCCAATCTAGATGGACCCGCCACATTAGCAAAAACAATAATTGTCTAGAATCAACAGAAAACAAAACTACTAGGATAGATAAGAACATAAGAACGAAAAACTTAGAACGGACATATCAGATTTTCTATTTGTTGATACATTCATCATATTGGGGTTATCAGGCAGGGTGCCATATTATATTTAAACTGAACAAAAATACCAAAATCATTGTAAAAAATATCTTGTGGCTTTCTGTGAGTAATGAAAGGGTAAGACAATAATCCACAACTTCAACGTTCGTGTTTAGGTCATCTTGGGTAGGGAAGTATCTTCTCAGGGTTTATAATTATAGAACGCAGGTTTGAAATCATAAATTACTTGGAATTTTTTGGTTTTTTTTTTTAAGTTAACTGATTATTTATATAATTCAAATTTATTTAAATCGGTGAAGCTGATACAACTGCACTTGTTAGTTGTATTTTTCCATATTTTCTGTTGATCTCTGAGTTTATATGTACTTAGATAGCTATGACCATCTTCTCTTGTTGCGAACTGTTAATTAGTTTGTGTTAGTTCATATTTTCGTATACCATTACGTATAGTCTTAGTTAAATGTTTTATCTTGTACGTTTTGTTGAATCCCTACATCTTATTGTCCTTGGAGATAGTTAAGTAGCATCAGGGGAGGTTCTTCATTTAAAAAAATAATAAAATAAAGATAAAGTAAGAGAGAGAAGATGAAAGATGGAGAATCAGATTTTTGAGGGAGAAACTATCGTTTTTAGTAAGAAGCTCATCACCAAATGTCATCTTCTCATACGTTAAAAAATACAATTATAAAAATTCAAAAATAATATTTTTCTTTTGGAAACCAATATGGATTTCTAACCGTGGATGATGGTCTTAGAGTCGATGTTGCCACTTGCTGCTACTGTATGATTTGTCGATCCAAAAATCGTTGGGTGCTCATATACTCCAAATATAAGATGTGATGGGATGGGATTACAAAATTTTGTTGTACTTTTTCTTTACATCAAGCGTCTTTTGTACTTCAAATTAACAAATAATTTAAACATATTTTTGTTTTTAAACTGTATCCATAATAACTTCAGTAAAACCCAAAATCTTTTTGCTTGACATTGTGATTGCAAAGAAATGGTGCATACATAATAAGATCACAAGACACAAGTAATGAAGCTTGAGGATAAAAAAGGCACATAAATAACCTTTCAAAGTCCAAAGCTAAGATGGTGAAGCTTCTTGATTAATAGGTTGGCCAATTTTGATCAAATGTGATTTATCTGTTGGAGGTGGACTTCACCCCTACTTAGTCATCCAGATCAAATCTACGAATTTATAATCGCGTGGTTGGGAATTAAAGTGAATCTCTACATAAATCTACTAATTGTTGGGTAATAGCATAGATTAATTCACTTGTTTAGTGGACAAAGCTCACACTAGATGATGTTTAGCAGATGTGAGATGCTAAGTTGTTGGCTCCATTTTCATTTTGCAGCTCTGAATGATTGTCTTTTGTTTCTGATTGTTCCATACTCATCCTTTTTTGTCCTTCCCACTTTGCGTCTCTTTCTTATCTTCAAAAAAAAAGAAGTCTAGAACCAATCATTCCCACCAAATCCACGTGGACTATTCCACATTTGTAACACAAGTTGGACTATCACACTCACATTGTAAGATTTTAAAATATCTACACTTCCTCTTTCAATATATTTCTAAATTGTCCTAGTCCATATGGTTGAATCCACAGTTGCATTTTCAATTATCAGAACACTATAACATGTATTTTCAGTGATCAGAGCACTCTCAATATATTTATAATATGCATTTTCAGTCATTATAACACTGTCAATATATTTATAATATGCATTCTCAGTCATCAGAACACTACAATATACAACACAATATTAAACTTTATTCTTACCTGGTCAAACCCATCAAGGACAGAGGCTATTATAAAACTAGCACTTGATGTACGTTACTGTAGTCTTTTGCAACTCCGTCTGTATGTAAATATCATCAATACAATCAACACGGGCATATTCTTGTACACTTATAGCCCTATTATTTACGATGTTCAACTCACCTCCGATTGGTGTTCCTCAACATTTTCAGTGCATCATCCGAGACTAAGGCTTGACTTCCATATGCCACCTTATTCACAAATTAATGTGTCTCAAGTTAAAATATATAGCACATGTTGAAGTTACAATATATACCCTAATTTAGACTTATTTAATGTATTTTCAATGCCACTCACCTCTAATTGCTTGTTGAAGTTCTCATGTGTTTGAATTGCAACATCTCCTACCTCCTTATTAATCTCCTGCGCTATTTAAGCAAGTTCATCACACATAATCCACTTGGATTACTCTATTTGGACAAGTCTACCAGTTTTGATTAGTTACACTATTAAAAGCCATGCATATAGGAGAGTTATGAATCACCCCAGTTCAAACTCTGCAGTTCCTTTCAAAGCAGTCGCAACCACTGATAAATAATCCACCTTTGAGTAGATGTTGAGCCGCTCCATCAGGAATTGATATGTGACAAACAGTCTCTTTGGAAGCTTATCGTCCCACGCATCAACGTCATCGGCGTTGGTACCTTCGTGAGAAGTCATAAAAACTTATGTTAAAATCCACACTCAACACTCACAATTAAAAGAGGATCCTCAACACTTAAAATTAAAATCAACACTCAACTCTAAAAAGACAAAAATCAACTCTCCTTGCATCAATTGAAGGATCGACACCACATAGAAAACAGTACCTTCCATTGTCGTTGCTCCTGTTGTCTAAAAGGTGAAAGACGAATGTTTTTCTTTGCGCCAGAACTTCAATTTCGCGTGTACACCGCTGGAATCTAGATCTCGTTGGAATCCTCCACCTTTTACCCAAAAGATTTCTCCTTACCCCCTTTTGGTGTTTTGATCAAAGAAAAAAAAGTGTCTAATTAGTATTGATTTTGAATTTCGGCTAATAACCCCCAAAACCAAAAATTGCTTACTCAACATCAACATACATATATCTTTCCCTACCTACAACTTTTAATTGAACATGCATTAAGCCAAAACATATTTGGTTTACCTTCCATTGCCTGTTATGGCTTCAACGACTCTGTCCCATCACCTTAACTGAAACTGTCTCCCAACCAAAGACATGAATCTTCGATGACCACAGACTTAAAGCAAAACGGCACAACGACGAAATTCTTCTAAAAGATCATCAGTGCAAGGGATCTCCGAAAAGAAAGAGATGAGTTTTTTTTCTCCTTCATTTTGAAATTGAAACTGGAAAAAAGGGTGAAAGTGAAACAAAGAAGAGGAAACCATAAAAACCCTAGGAATTTTTTTGTAACTTTTAAATTTTTTTAGCTAAACGGACCGGGCCCACTAAACCTTATTTACTCTTCTCGTTACATCCAACGAAAAATCAGTTCTCTAGTTTCTCAAATACAATGGCTTTTATGTAATCTTCACCCCCAAAATGTTTTAGAAAGTATCCTTTTTGAAAGACAACTTACAAAAAGTGTCTAAAAATGTAAGTTACTCGTTTTGATTTCATTCATTCACAAGACATAAAAGACCTCGAATAGTATTTGTTTCGGTTTTTATAAGTATTAAAGGGCATTTAATCAGCCATGTTAAAAGAAAAGGACAATGTTGTACTCCCTCTGTTTCACAAAAAATGTCATTCTGACATTTTTCACGCATATTACGAAAATTCTTAAAAGGTTTTACTTACCCTTCATTAATATTTTAAAAATAATTTTCTCTCCAATTAATACATAAAAACAGTGAGATTAAAACTAGAATTTCGCTTATAAATTTGCATCAAAAATGTAAACGATACTTTTTACGAAACAAAATTAAAACCTCAAAACAGCATTTTTTGAGAAACGGAGGGAGTATGAAATTGAAAACCAAACCACTCAATCCAGAGAAAATGCAACTACTGTAGAAACTTTACAAGTTAATATTCTATAAATAAATTAATAAATTTTCTCTGTCTCGATTTGGGTTTATGTAAAATTTGAAAATTTCGATAAAATGATAAAATAATAATTTTTTGAAATTTATCTAAAAAAATATGGTTCCAAAAATATCATAAATTAATAACTATATAAATTTATGCACATATAACTAAGATGATATACGAAAATTTGACTATAATTATAACATATATATGACAGTTTACGATTTTTAAAATTTTGTTTAATATCAATATCTAATTTTACTTATTGCATAAAATTTTATTACTTTTGAAATTTACATTCCAATTTTTAAATTTTTTTGAAGAAATAATGAATTTTATGCATAATTCCTTACGTACCACAATATAATCTTAACATAATTATTAGTAACAAGATAGTAGTATTTAAATTTTAAATTTGCAAATATATATCTTTTCACATTCGTAGTTTAATATTTTATTAACATATATTTCTATTGTGATAACCGAAAGGATTTGATCATACTTTTAAATATGTATATGTTATTTTCACTTATAATTTAATTAAATTCTTAATACCATATTATTTTAAAATATATGCTAAACGTTGAACTCTTTCTAAAAATTAATTATATATTTATTTATCGATTAATTAATATTTTTTTTATAAATTTATAAATTTATTACAAATTTTGAATGTCCTAAAGTTTTTTTAGTTTATATCGATTTTATTGTAAATTAGAACGAAAAAGTAATGAAATATAGAGAGTTCTGCTTAAAATTATATCCAATTAATTATATATCTTAACTAATTTGTTGGTTCACAGGACAACTAATTTTTTTAAATAATATAGTTTTGATAATTCTATAATATAATACTCTAATTTATAAATTATATTGAGCACTTATTTATATGCTAAATTGAAAATTTTAATTCTTAGAATTTTAGTTGTCTTATTTTAAGCCTTATTTTTACATTTTATTATATTTTTTTAAATTTATATAATACAATTCATTTAACATATTCTGCATATAGTGAAATATTTTGTTATTTTGACATTCGGATGTGTTTTAGTTTTTTTTGTTTTGCAAATTTTTTGTTCTAAACTATATTTTTTGATATATATTTCCGGATCTAATATAGAATTCCGGAAAACCTATAGATTTTCAATATTTCAATATAGAATTTTTTTTAACATAGATTTTCAATACATTTTGTTTTAATATAATTTTCAATAATTTTACAAATCGTAAAACATTATTTAAAATAAATCTAAATAAAATTTAAGGTTTACGTATATATATTTCTTATTAGATCATATAAAAAGTATAATAAATTTATGATCAATAATAAAACATTATTTAAAAATAAATCTAAATAAATGTTTTTGAGGGTTATGTATATATATATATATATCAAAATATTATTTTATATATAAAAATATCTATAATGTTAAAATATAATCAACAAATATTAGTTTAACCAACATTTTATATATAATCAATAACATAATCTATATGGATAATGAATATATGTCAAACATTTCTAATAGTTAATGGACTTAGGGCATCTTTAGTGGGATGCTCTAACAAGTGTTCTAAACAAAAAATATAATAATAAAATAATAAAAATTATTTATTTACGTAGAAGTGTTCTAAAAAATCTTGGAACTCCAACCAAAGTGTTCTTATTTTAGAACACTTTGGTTAAAGTTCCAAAACTTTTTAGAACACTTCTAAGTAAACAAATAATTTTTTTATTATTTATTATTATTTTTTTGTTTAGAACATTTGTTAGAACACTCCCACTAAAGATGCTCTTATATACTACTATAAAGAATACTCCCTCCGTTTCTCAAAAAGTGTCGTTTTGAGGTCTTAATTTTGTTTCACAAAAAGTGTCGTTTTACATTTTCGATGGAAATTTATAAGCGAAATTCTTGTTTTAACCTCACCGTTTTAATGTATTAATTGGAGAGAATTATTTTTAAAGTATTAATGAAGGGCATATAAAACTTTTCAACAATTTTTTTAATATGTGTGAAAGATGCCAGAATGACATTTTTTGCGAAAGAGAGGGATTAATATATAAAAATAATATGAATAGTATCAGACACCTCTCCCTTTTAGTGGGCTTAGACACCTCTCTTTCATTTAGAGTCTTTGGTTCTATAGGTGAGAGAGAACTTTTGTGAAACAAACAAAACGTGTTCCTCAAATCCAGAGCAAAACAGAGTGGCTTTAATGGGTTTTGTTTCGTAATTCCTATAACTGCTCAAATTAAGGTGTTTCCCTTTGAATATAATGGTGAATAGCAGTTATTTTCATAGTGTTCTTCTTCTTTTTTCTCTTTTGTTTGAGATCTTCGTCTCTTCCTATTGTTGAGATGGATCCAGAAATTGAAAAGGCTTTAAAAACTATGACTCGAGCGGAAGAGGAGATTCCTTTCAATCTACCTGACCGACCAGAGTATCTCTCAAGTGAGCGTAATGTACTGAGTGTTATCGGGCGTACTCTAAATCCACCCTTTCAGCCTATGGAGGATCTGATCATGGACCTGCCGCATAAGTTTCGTATGCCAGATAGAGTTCATGGTATTGCTCTAAGCAAAGACAGATTCCAGTTCATTTTCCGGTACAAAGAAGACATGGAAGAAGTACTGAAGAAAGGTGTGTGGACCTTCAGTGACTGGTCGGCGGTCATGGACATATGGTATGAGACACCTCCGGGTGATTATCTGCAATATCTTCCAGTTTGGGTTCAAATCCGCAATATCCCGGTGAATTACTACACAGGTGAATCTATTACGGCCCTGGGAGAACTGATAGGAGAGGTCAAAGAGGTGGCTTTCGATCCCAATCGCTCACAGCGAAAGGATTATGTTCGTGTTCGCATCCTTCTCGATATTACCAAACCGGTACCGCGTTCGAGAGTGGTGAACTTTCCAAAGGGTGAATCCGCGAGACTGCTTTTTGATTTCGAGAGAATCCAAAAGCGATGTTACATATGTCAACGGCTCACGCATGATAAGGACAATTTTCCGTTGCTGCTTCAAGTCCGGCCTGAGGCTACTGTTTCGAAGCAATCTAACTTGCCGTTGACTGAACCAAATGAGCCTATCATCTCACAGTCAGATCCTCTTTGGGGTGTGTTATTAGAGGATCAAGTTAGAAAAGATCTGATAACTGGCCGCCACAGGATAGCTGCTGAAGTTCTAAATGAGATGAGGCAATATTTGATTGTTTCCAATGAAGCTGAACGTAATGCCAGAGTTTTGCGAATCCAGAAAACGGTCTCAGAAGCTGAGAGGGACCCTGTGGCTCAGAGAAATTTGCTGCGATTGGAACATATACATGTGATTCACTCCAATGTAGATAAGGGGAAAGGTATAGTCTTTAATTTCGAAAATGCTTTGGCCGCCTCCGAACCAAGACCCGCCAGAGAGAAGCTAATGTCAGTTGCGATTAACGCTTCTCATGGGTGTAAGGCAGCTAGTGAGATTCATGGACTCAACTCATCATCATTAGAGAATGCTCTGCTCCAGGAGCTGAGAAGAACTCCTACGGTACAAGAGCCTGTAACTTTCGAGTCAAGCTCTTCCGGGATCTCTTCTAAAGCTCCAAAATTTTGCAAGAGACCTTCTAGAGCAAAACGTATAGCTGCTGCAGCAAAGAAGTCAAACCAGAAAGCTCAAAAGATGGTCACAGTGACTTATAAAAGAAAGGCTACAGAACTTGTGGGAACTCCATCCAAGCTGCTCAAGCGAAAGGAGAGTGAGGCTGTTCCGAGTGGGGAACGACCGCAGCAAGAATGAGGCTACTGAGTTGGAATTGTCAGGACCTGGGGTCGGACCTAACAACAACTCGTCTTAGGGAGCTGCGAAAGGAGTTTTTCCCTGAGGTGATCTTTCTAATGGAAACAAAAAATCGAAGAGATGTTTTGGTTGATTTAAAGGTTTGGCTTGGATATGATCAAGTATTCACGGTCGATCTGAGTGGTTTAAGCGGTGGCTTAGCTATTCTCTGGAAGAACTCTGTACAGTTAGATTTCAAGTTTGTAAATAGCAATGTTGTAGATATCGGTGTACAGTTTGGAAAATTTGCTTTCTTCTTATCATGTATATATGGTGATCCTGTTTCGAAGTATCGTCCTCGAGTTTGGGAAAAATTATTACGCATTGGGACTCAGAGAAAGGAGAGTTGGATTCAGGTTGGGGACTTTAATGAAATACTAAGCAATGATGAAAAATTAGGGGGGCCTTTGCGTGGAGAATCCTCTTTTCAAGACTTCGCAGATATGTTAAAAGCTTGTGAAATGGAGGAGCTCCCAAGTAAAGGGAATATATTTACATGGGCAGGCAAGCGAAACAACAAATGGATACAATGTCGTTTGGATCGGGCTTTCGGTATTAAGAACTGGTTCTCCACCTTTCCATAGTTGAGCCAAAACCTTCCTGGACCGTACGGGGTCTGATCATCGTCCAGTTTTAGTGCGGCTATGTGAGGAAACAAATGAGTTTAAAGGTCAATTCAGATTCGATCATCGTTGGGTTGAGAAGGATGGGGTTCGTCAAATAGTCTCGGCTACGTGGAATAAGGGCAATAGACTTCCAGCTCACTCTGTTCTTTCTCGTATCTCAGATTGTCGTAAAAGCTTGAGTAAGTGGAAGAAAATGATAAATAACAATTCTTTTGACAGAATTCAGCAGATCAAAGCAGCTCTGGATATTGAATCATCCTCCTTATCCCCTTGTTTTAACTTGATGAAGACTTTAAAACAAGAGTTGATTATTACATACAAGGATGAAGAGACGTATTGGAAACAGCGTAGTCGAGAGAAGTGGTTAAAATCTGGAGATCGGAACACAAGTTACTTCCATTCTTCGGTGAAGAATACGACCAAAAGAAAATGGATTCAGAAGTTGAAGGACGATAATGGCTCTGCCCATGTGTCAGAGGAAGCAAAAGGTGGGGTAGCTGCATCTTATTTTCAACACTTATTCACATCCTCGACTCCTACAGTTCCCTCTCCTATTTTTGCTAACTTCCCAGCCAAGGTAGACCAAGCCATGAACATTTCACTCACAGCCCCTGTTACAAAGGAGGATGTACGCCAAGTTGTGTTTGAGATCAAGCCCATGAGCGCACCAGGGGCCGATGGGATGTGCGGCTTATTTTTCCAAAGGTTTTGGGACATTGTTGGTGATAAGGTTACACAAGAGGTGCTGGCTTTTTTCACCGAGGGTGTTTTCCCATCAGATTGGAATTATACGCTTTTATGTTTGATACCAAAGAAGGAGGTTTCAGAATTCATGAAGGATCTTCGTCCAATAAGCTTGTGCTCTGTCCTTTACAAAATCATATCTAGAATTCTGGTTCATCGTCTAAAGCCCCTCATGCCACAGCTTATCTCACCAACACAATCTGCATTTGTGGAGAAAAGATTAATCTCGGACAATATACTCATAGCACATGAGATCGTTCATAGTTTAAAGTCTCATCCCACTTTCTCATCGGATTTCTTGGTAATCAAGACTGACATGTCCAAGGCATATTATAGAATTGAATGGGGATACTTAGAGTCTCTACTTAAAGCTCTTGGGTTTCATTCACAGTGGATAGCGTGGGTGATGTTTTGTATTCGTTCTGTGAGTTATTCAGTGTTGATTAATGGGCAGAAGCATGGTGTGATAATACCAGAACGCGGTTTACGTCAAGGGGATCCGCTCTCTCCTCTACTCTTTGTTCTGTGCATGGAAGGTCTCATACACCTATTACACAAGGCTGAAAGCGAAGGTGAATTAGAAGGGATTCAGTTTGCGGCTCAAGGACCAATGATTCACCACTTACTTTTCGCCGACGATAGCTTGTTCATTTGTAAAGCATCTGTTGAACAAGTTCAGAAACTACAGTCCATTTTACATACATATGGACAGGCGACGGGCCAGCTCATCAATCATGATAAATCTTCCATAACTTTCGGATCAAAGGTTGAGCTAACGTTGAAGAATCAGATTCAAAGTACTTTGCAAATCTATGGTGAAGGAGGTACAGGTACCTATCTAGGACTCCCGGAGTGCTTTAGTGGCTCGAAAGTGGACATGTTGCGTTATATCACTGAAAGGCTTAAGAACAGATTCAATGGATGGTATTGTCGCAACTTATCGCAAGGGGGCAAGGAAGTTCTATTAAAGTCTATTGCTCTGGCGATGCCTATATATGCAATGTCTATATTTAAGCTCCCTAAAACGACCTGTGCTAATCTCAACAGCGCAATGGCTGCTTTTTGGTGGGGAGAAGCCGAGAATAAGCGTAAGATGCATTGGATGAGGTGGGAGAAGCTTTGTTTATCAAAGGCAGATGGTGGGATGGGCTTTAGAGACATAGAGTTATTCAACCAAGCCCTCTTGGCTAAGCAAGCATGGAGAGCACTAGCTGAGCCTCGATCACTCTTTGCCAGGGTACTAAAGAGCCGATATTACGCCAACTCAGATTTTCTAACAGCCACAGCCGAGTCAAAAGCATCCTACGCCTGGCGTAGTCTACTACATGGTCGTGAGCTCTTGGTAAAGGGGCTGCGGCGTATGATCGAAGATGGACTATCAACTAATGTATGGATGGATCCTTGGATATTGGATGGTTCGATGCGCAGGCCTTTCAATAGGAACCGAGTCATTGATTTAAACCTCAAAGTACATGACCTCAGTGATATGGATTCTCAGACTTGGAACAGAGCAAAGCTTAATGAGCTATTTCTCCAAGAGGATATTAGGCGTATCCTCCTGCTAAAACCAGTGGTCTCAAGTCCCGATTATTGGGTCTGGCAGCACAACAGGAATGGATTATACTCAGTCAAATCTAGTTATAAGTTGAGCTACCAATGGAATAAACAAGAGCTGCTCGCTAAGGAGACAATGCGTCCTTCTCTTAATCCTTTAAAAGAAGGGATATGGCGGCTCTCTGCACCACCTAAGATCAGAACTTTCCTTTGGAAAGCCCTGAATGAGGCCATTAGTGTAGCTGACACTTTGGGATGCAGAGGGCTGCAAGTGGATTCGCGATGTCAGGTATGTGGAGAAGAAGGAGAAAGCGTCAATCATGTCTTGTTTTCCTGTCCCAAGGCGCGACAAACCTGGACCATGAGTGATATACCAGCGCCAGAAAATGGTTTTCATCAATCATCTTTGTACTCAAACATCAATTTCCTGATCTCTGCGTGCAAATCGCTTAAGCTACCTTTGGAGTGTCGAAATCGTATCCCATGGATTCCTTGGATATTATGGAAAAACCGTAATGCTTTTATTTTTGAAGGGAAGCAGTTTAGTGCTCTTGAGAGTGTCCAGAAGATCAAGCATGATGCAGAGGAATGGTTGTTAGCCCACGGACATGAACAACATTTACGACAAGCTCACTCCAACTCCTTTGTAAGTTCTGTAGCTAATTGGAAACTTCCCCCTCACGATTGGCTGAAATGTAACGTCGGAACACAATGGTCCAAGAAGAAACAACTTGCTGGTGTGTCTTGGATAGTGCGTGATAGTCAAGGTAAAGTACTGCTGCATAGTCGTCGAGCATTTACAGGAATAGTGGATATAATTGAAGCTCAACACAAAGGATTTATATGGGTCGTAGAGAGCATGTGTAGCCACAGAGTTTCAAGAGTTATCTTTGCGTGTGACGCTCGAGATATATTTGGAATGGTGACAAGACCTCTTGAATGACCAATTTTTAAGGGACATGGGAAGGAGCTCACTGATACTTTGGCAAAGATTGATGAATGGCGATTGGAGCTTGAATGTGGTGATGCGAATAGAAGTGCGTTTCTTATTGCCCGTAGCATAATTATGGAGGAGAGACGGCAGTCTTATGTTGTCGTGGGATCCCCAAGTTGGCTTGCAGAGATTCTGAAACGGGAGAGACCGTCTGCTTAGATCAGTCTGCTATGTTGGTGTGAGTACTGCTCTGTTTTTTTTCCTTCTTTCTGTTATTATCTATTTAGTATGCTCTGTTTTCTTTACTGGTGAGACCATTTGAAAGGCTCTCTGTTTCTGTGTATGGACTTTGGGCTCAGAAGTAGCCTTTCTTATAAATTTAATAGATGTTTAAAAAAATATATATAAAAATAATATATGCTGACCTGTTAACTAGTAATATATAAGATTAAACAAAAATAAATTGAGAAAAAGAATGAAAAGATTTCACTGTCTCTTGCCTCCTCCTTCGACAGCTTCCTCTTCTCCTTCCCCCATTAGAGTTAAGCTTTACATTTCAGGTTCTTTTGCTATTCTTTTTTGTTCTTTAATCACCATTGTTACTCTTCTACTCGATTGTAATGTGTGTTGTGGAATGGAATTCTTCTTGCAATTTACAATTTGGTGTAGAAAGTTAGGGCTTTTTTATATCTCCAAATGTCTTTTTTTTTTAATTAACTATAACCCCAAAAATGTATGTAAGCATTGATAGTTAAGAGTCTTACATTGATAATTTTGGAGGTTGAATCGAATCAGTGAGAAACCTAAACGTTGTTTTGTTATATACTGATTTTGGTTTCTATCTTTTTTGGCAGTACAATGAATAGTAATCTCTACACGATCATATATTTTGATTACGGCGGACATTTTTCAAACAATGGAGATGACGAATCAGTAAAATGGGTTTCAGTACAACATCAAATTTATGGTATATTGATGAAGAAATCTAAAGAGGAGGTAACTTTCTCTGAGGTTATTGAGAGAATTTGCAAGAAAATCGGAATGGATAAAGCCACGACGAAATTGAAGCTTAGTTACATTCCACCGACGATAGAACGTAAGAGAGTAGCATATATCATGGATGATGACGATGTACTTGGTTTTTTATTGGACGTTGATAAAGAGCAACGTAGAAGTGTTTTGTATGCGGAGATTATTGAAGAAGTAGGACAAAATCAGTATCCTACTGAGCATATTTCAAAGGACAATCGAGGAACTAAAGTTGATGTAAAACGAACTGATGATGCTTCTCCATCGCTATTCCGGAAAGAGGTAACCAAGTTCTCGCACGTACAAGATCTTGAAGAGCTTTCAAGTAATAGAGCTGATTATAGAGTTGATGATGTTATCACTGCTTTTAATAAAGAGGTTGAACCGTTGGAACATAATGTGTTGTCGGGCGACCTTGATCTTATATACGGGAAAAATAAATCATGTCAAAAGCTTGATGTGGATATATTTGAAGATGTTGAGCTTACACCTGAGGTACAAGGAGATCACGCATGGGAAGACGGTATTGATATGGTTTTAGGTCAAAAATTTGGAAGTAAGCAAGCAGTGCAGGATTTAGTTGATAAAGCTTCACTTCAAGAGTGTTTTGAGGTTGCTACAATCAAATCATCTTCCCGGTTATACGTGGTAAAATGCAGTCACTACAAAGATGGTTGCAAGTGGTCTTTAAGAGTTGCGAAGCTTAAGGATTCAGATAGTTTCTCTGTGAGGACTCACAACAAGATGCATACATGCACGCGTGTTACTACAAATAAAAGGAAAAATAGAAGAAATTGCTCACCGCAATTAGTTGCATCTATTTTGCATGAAAATTATCCAGGTCAATTCAACGTTCCAAGTCCTAAAAGTATCATAGATTTGGTTCAAGAAAAATTGGGTGTTAAAGTTTCATATGCTACTGCTTTGAGAGGAAGAAAAAGGGCTGTTAATGATGTACGAAATAGTCAAGAGAAAAGTCCTCAAGATCATGTTCTAATCAAGAGCCAGAATGAATAGTTGCCATCCGGAAGAAGGTGAGGTCACTTAGACGATATTAGGTTGGTTGTGTTATTGATATTGCTCTGCTTTTTGTTAAAATTGCCAATTTTATAAATGGTTTAGTTATAGTTTGTGGTTGCTTTGAACTGTTTATGAACCAGAGCGTAACAAACCTTCCTTTGTTATTATATTTGCAAAACTCTTTTGTTGTACAGATGAAGAAACAAGGAGAGGATACTTAAGAGTTGTGGTTTCTGTACATCGACGAAACAGTAAAGCTACCAGAACCTATCTTTCTTGATACTGAGATAGCCAGATATGACTTTACCACCGGTATTCCTCATACCGAGGGTTGAGCCCTATGCTTCGACGAAGAAATCAGCATCCGTTGCAATTAAGAAGGTAACTAGAGGAGAGCTGGTTCTCATCTTTCTCCCGAGGCTTGGCCATCGACTTATTACCAATCTGTCTCGCCACTTGCATCCAGTCCTTACTTCATTCTACAACTTCCTTCATCTCTGTAGAGCTCAGGAAACGATCTATGGTCAGATCAGCTAAACATACATACTCTTTATCTCACATGCTTTGTCTCCCTTCACACGTGCAGGCTCGACACATCTACTCTTTGGATGTTTGCGGTAGGAAATAGTAAGTCGAGCTTCCTCGAGAAGTACCTGCAACCAAACAGAAATTACAAAATCAAACACAAATTTGAATTCTTCTTAGCCAAGAAGATAAATCAAGAAGTTGTAGTCTATCTCAAGTAAGTAACAGACTAGCTGATCTGTTAGAAAGCAAGACATGTCAGTTAAAAAGTATCCTTGCAACCATTGGGATCTGCTCGGTTATATAGTAGCGATAAAACTAGCCACTCCCGCGATCTGAGCTCCAATTCCGAAAACCAGGAAGCTTTTTCCCAAGCAGATATAAAGGAGCTTGAGACTCAACACTTTCCTTGTTAACCGATAATTCTATTCATCTTCTCATTGATCTGAAACATCCGAGTACCCAAAAATGCTCCAAATGCGGAGCGTTCGGAACATTGGATTGTCATGAAGAAATGTTCATTGTTTAGTGATATGATGTCCCAAGCAGAGAACAAAAGTTTCACCTGATCATCATCGTTTTCTTCCTTCCTCAGTTTACGGCCTAAGCATGCAAGCATATCTACATTACAGCATTCGTAAAAGGATCAAGATGCTTCGATCTAAAGGATTTTTGTTAACAGCAGAAACCTTGGATATTACAAATAGCCGGCAAAGGATTAAACCTATCCGGAGACCAATCTGGCTTCGATCAAAATGATGTTTCTATGTACGCAACTACATCTACAATCATCTTCAGTCAGTGTTGCCGTATAGTTTTTAAGCAAATGCTTCTAAACTGAAAAGAAAGACACAAGTTCTTTGAACAAAACTGGAGTTGTTCCATCTCTAGGTTTTCCACCAAACACACCCCTCCCTAATCTTAAATTCCTAATAAACATCTATTCTTCCACAAGATCAACCTTCAGGTGCTTTTCTAATCTTCTCTCGCCCGTTTCCTTGACGCTAAAGCAGATTCAGTTTGGTCCCCTGTTCGTGTCTCAAGACCAACCCCGACTTCTACAGATGTGGTGTTGCATTGCTTTAGTGATGGCTCTGAAAGATCCACTGGCATTAATGATGAAGTGTTCTCCTTCTCTTGTATCTTTTGTTGTTTCTCGAACATCATTTGTAGATATCGGCCCTGTTTCTCAATCTGTAACTGCAGCGTCCGTTGGATCTGGCATTTTAATTAAAACCACATCAGACAACATGCACAAAATCTTTACACCTACTCCTCTTTCTGGTAGAAATCACGTAAAGAAAGATGGTCTTAAAGCGATCTATGTAGGTGAAATCATTACCTCGAGCTGCTCATGGAGACGCTTTTGAACTTCCATTTGTAACCGTAAAGCTTGTGTGATCTCAGCGCTCCTGAAAAATAAATTGTTAATAAAAGTAACTATCAAGAAACACATAAGTATTTAACCCTATCACAAAACCGATACGAAGAAAGATATATGATTTGTTATGCAGTGACAAAAACTGAAAAATTTTACGTTTTCATGTCAAGAGATTTGATGTCTTCGATTGCTGTCAACTTCTTCTCTTGAGGTTCTCCTGTGCAAGAAATAAACAAAATTTATACAAAGATATGTTTCCCTTCGTAAACTATTAGTCAATTTGACAGAGGCGATCTTTCATATGCCTTCAAAGACTTACAAGTTAAAAGCCGATTCTTTAGAGAGTATATGAAGTTTATACCTGTAACTTCTGAAGGCTCCGGTTTATACCTTGCGGTTCTGTATTTCTGTAGAAAAAGAGTTCAATATAAAGACGTTAAAAACATAAGAAATGAACCAATCTTAGCTGACAAACATCATGAAGGCGAAAGCACAAAAAAAAGTATGGATAAGAACAAACCTGCAAATGGCTTTTTACATGATATATGGTCAAGCCAGGGTTATTCAAGAGCTTCAAAACAGCCTTAGGCGTCGCTCCTATGGTGGAAATTGTAAAGCCAAAAAAATAATTAGTTCCAGTGTTTAGAGTAACAATCCTTAAAATATTACATTTCAGGAACAAGAGAAGAAAGAAAGCGTACGCACGTTCACTACCACCAAGCTGATTAACAGCTTCAACAAATGCCTCATGAAGTTCTGGTGTCCAACGCATGCGTTGTTTAGACGTTGCTGCACTAGCTGCTGAGTTTCTGCCAGTCAGCTGCTCCTCTGATGAAACCATCTGATGCTGCTGGTTAGCTTTTATCTCTTGCCTTGGTACATCAGAAATTGTTGTTGGTATCTGTTACAAATCATGCAAACACTGAATAAAATAACATATGAACAAACAGAAAGATCATATATTATGGACATAGAGAAACTAAACCGTTGAATTTTGAATCTGGTCACTTTGATCTCCAAGAAGTTCAGACCAATTCGGTTCCGAATCATCATCAACAGAAATTAGCTGATCTGCCCAATTTTGCCATTCGCTTTTCTTATAGACTTCATTGGATGAGACCACCCTTATACGACTACTCTCTGTTTGTGGATTTGAGACAGGAACATGGTCAGAAAAATCAAATAACTCCTCAAGTGGATCAGTAAACTCTTGAGGGTGCTGATTAATCAATGGTGCGGATTGCGCTTCCAACATGGTGGAAACGGGTGGCTGTGTTTGAGAACTCCTTCCGTGAGCTGAGACAGCTGAAACATTGCAGAATCCAGAGGGAGATGGAAACAAATACCCACTAGAATTGCCACCAGAGACCACCTGACAGGGCACGGGGTTATTCATCAGTTCCTGACCCGATGAAACCCAAAAAGAGTTAGGGAGCTTGTGGTATCTCTCTTCTATAGTAGTATGAAGAGCTGAAAAAGATGAAGACATAGCAGTTGAATATCCGAAATCATTAGCCAAAGTCATTGAACAAGAGTGGTTTTGATTTTGGACAAGACCCTTTACTGCAGTATCCTAATTCAGAAGGTAGTAATAATAGCTTCGCTATGAGAGAAAAACAGCGAACTAATATACAGAATATAAAACTTTATGCAAAGGAGATGAACCATTGAATATATTCTGATCCTATATGTTTTTTTCCCAGTCAAAAAACAAACAATCTCTCAAGAATATTACTAACTTTCTTGTTTTGCTTTAGATCAAAGACTGCTTTCTATATCTTCTCTCCTTCCGAGAATTCCCCTCTAATCATCAACAAATACAACAAAAAAAAGAAGAGATGAAAGGAACAAGAAGAAACAAAAGGTGTGCTTTTTCAGTGGAAATTGAAGCTGTTTCTATGGAGATGATGAGGCATCTAAATGTGGATAGTGAAAGGACATTACATAAGATATGGAATCAGTTCTTAAGGAATGAAATTTACATCCACTTTCGCCAAAGGTAATAATATTATTAGCTTTTGATGAGCCAGAGAGCCACCATAAACACTGAAAAACTAAAATCTTTTTTAAAGAAACTCAGAATCAAATTTCACTAAAGGTCATTTGTAAAGATCCAAAAGCTATGAAAAGAAAGAAGACAATCTGAGTTAAAAATTCAGCATCAAAAACCACAACAAAGCTATGTATATTGAACTTTTTGGAAACTAAGTAATTTTCATAATCACTTCAAACCAAATTACAGAGAAAATGGATGAAAACAAAACTAATAAATTAACAAAATTGGTCTCTGGATCTAAAAACTTTGAAATCCTTTAAACACAAAATCAAACTCAATAATCAGCTGAATCGATACAAACAAATTTACTCCTTGATTAGAAGATTAAGGCGAGAGAGGATAATCAACGAAGATTAATACTAAGTGGAATTGCAGGAAAAGTAAAGAGCGAAGAGAATCTTACTCCGTTGGGCAACGGCGACACGAAATACAGAATCAAAACGAAGAAAAAAGAGGGGCCCTGATGATGATGATGATGATGATGATGATGATGATGATGATGATGAGAGGCGCATTTTGGCTTCTCTCCCTTACGTGATGTCGCAAAAATTACACAAAATAAAAAATAAGACTTATTAAAACAATCTAAAAAATATACAATGTTCTATTTATTTTGTTACAAACGAAAATGTAATTTATTTGCTTTTGTATAATATTGACCTTGGTTAGGAATATTTGTCGTACTTAAAATACTTTTTAATTATAAAAATATTAGTTAGTCGGTACGCATAAATTCTTTGAACGCTATCTAAAGTTTCAAGAAAACGTTATCGAAAAAACGAAGATGTCCGTATATTGAAAAGGAATGGTACAAAAATAACTTAAGCCTATCCCAAAAGAGTTTTCATAAATAAAATGTATATTTATCTTAACGTGTATTTTATATTTGATAAATGGAAGTTATGTTGTCACACTATAAACAATGGAAACTTTCATAATTGGAGAGCCAAGATCAAATAGCATACAATGGCTTCGAATGATATGCAGATAAAAAAATGTAGATCAAACAGAATATGCAGAATATGCAGATCATGCAGAACAAATACAGATTAAACAGAACATGCAGAACAAATGCAAATCTAACTGGTTAAACTAATTTATCGAATTAGCTTATTTGACCGAATGTTTTAAAATAAATTTATAAGTTAAATATCTAAAACAAAAATAAAATTGCTTATGTATAAACAATTATTATTATTATTTTAATAAAAAAAGTTTAAACATCTATCTAACTAATAAAAAGAAGCTAAATCTAACAATCTAGTCTATCCACATCACATTTTTTAGAAACTCTAGGAGAGTGCCACATCATAAATCTCTTAACCTACATTTCTTACTTAGATCGTAACCGTTCATCTTCCTCTTCTAAGTTATAACCTTCGAATTTCCCTTTCTCTTATGTTTAATTGTTACTTATCCCCTATAAATGTATTTCCTTCGAGTATGTTGAACGACATCTCTAGAGGTTTAAAGCTGCATCTTCCACTACCTTTTCGTCACTCTTTCCTCATCTCTCACCATCACCTATAGCAGCATCAATAATGGTGTCAAAGCTGTGGAGACTCTTTCCTCATCTCTACATCTCTGAGTAAGCTTTGTCACTTTTTTTCTCTCTTGCTATACGAACATAACCTTAGATTTCTCTCTTGACATCTCAGAGAGTTTGATTTTGCAATGATCAATTTTCTATCGACGATGTGAAGGTCTACTCTGTCATCTCGGAGAAACCCGGAAATGACCTCCGCAACGCTAGCAAGTAGTTCGTTTCCGTAGCTTCATCTCTCACCAAAAGGTTCGTCATTTGATCTCTTCTTCAACATAAATGATATTCGTACATAATTGAAAGATCTAAATGATTTTGATACATATTTGCACATTTCATGTTATTATCTAAATGAAATGTACTTATATTTCAATTTCCTTATCTAAATGACGGTCTCTGTTTCAGTTTTAGAACTACTAAGTTCATTTATGATTTAGTAATTTCTCCATGATTTAGTAATTTCTCCATTTATGATTTTAAATTATTAATACTTATGATTTAAACTCCACTCTTCCAGCTTTATAATTTCTGAGCCATTTAGTCTTTGTTACAGTTTTTTGGACTATTGCCTGCTCTTTTTTTGAGAACTACCAAACTCTACTCAACTACTGTGATAAGAGATTTGTCAAGTTTGATTAAGTCTCAAACCTCTAGGCCTCAA
>OVAN01000917.1:179-48022 GCA_900406275.1 Anastatica hierochuntica | reverse complement strand
ATGGCAACCCATGATACTGGTTCTGCTCCACCAAGTTAATGAGACCAGTCTAGATCTCAAAATCTCTTCTCTCAATAGGAGGCGGGCGAATCCCAGCACGATTTGCATAGAAGGCCTCCGGAGTGTCATATTGCACTAGAGTCATCCTCTGTTGAGGTTGATTTGTGCGTTGTTGCCCCGCAACTGCAACATTCTGCTGGCCAGCTTGCTGAGCACCAGCATTTTCACCAACTCCAACAGGTGGGTTAGCTCCTGGAAGAGCTTCAGGAAGGAGAGGGTTATTGTGAACTTGAATGAGATCTCCCAAGTTGTCTCCCATGATTTGAGCGAACTCAAATTCTTCAATAACCTCCAGCAACTTCTCTTTCTTCTTCTGTCTCTCTAGACGCGAAGGTTCAGGCTCGAACTCAGCTAGATTTGATGTCCCTTGGCTTCTAGTGTGAGGCTTGTTCATGCACCTGAGAGCAGAAAAACAGAAAAGAAAAAGAAGAGATTAAAAAGAAAAAATAAAAATGCCGTAGGCACGTAATGATCCTAAGTTCTAAGACTCCTATTGGTCCCCGACAACGGCGCCAGACAACTTGATAGCTCATGTTTTCACCCGAGATAACACTGCAAGCGAACAGATGTACGTTGTAGTGGTTCAGGATCGAATCCACAGAGACCAACGGTAGCACAAAGATTTAAAATCAAACAGCGGGCTAAGGCTAAAAAGATGTCTTGTAGAGATGATGCAAAATCGAAAATTAGAGAGCACATAAAACGCAGCAAGCAACAAGGTTGTAAACAATTCAAAGAAGTGTTGGGCATCGGGTATTATCAGGGAAACATTTCATTGTTGACTTAAAATACAGATTAGGGAAGAGATTAAGAACCGTCTTGAACTCAAATTCTAATCTAGAACTGATCTACTTCCGTAGCATCAACGCCCTATGCACTAGAAACCTCGAGACTAACTTTCGTTGACCCTCGATTTCTAGTCATGCATTACTAACATATTTGATAGGTTCACATTTCACTTAAACATCAACTTCTGTTGGCTTAAGAAGAATTGCCCATCTATTCTTTCAGGCATTTAAACATTCACCTTCCAGCAGTTAAACAACCTAAGATCAGAAACTAAGTGATCAATTCAGTTCCATGCATTACGGTTAACCATAGATGAAGATCTATTAGATAATATCCCTAATCATGCAATTCTTTATCAACAATTCATGAATCCCCTTTGTGAGAACCCTAAACCCAATGAACAGATTACTCACTCATAGATAAAGCAAAAACACAGATCAATTTCAAGAGAGATATGATTCTATTAAGCAAAACAAGAGTAAATAGGGTTCCGAAGACTTCTCGAATTGAAGAACAAAAGACTTCTTCTCCCTAGGTTACAAACTCTCTAAAGCTCTCTAAAAGTGCATAATGAAAGGAAAAACTCGAGTCTAGGTCTTTTAGGTGAAATCCGGGCTAAAATAAGTTCGGTCTGGTTCTTCGTAAAATCGGTCCGCAATTCGGGACTGGGATCGATCGATCCTTTTCTGGATCGATCGATCTGTGTCCAAAATTTTGGGTATTTTCCAGCTTTGCATGAACACTTCCTTCGAGGCTTGAAATACATCCAAAATGCTTCTTTTTCGCACGTTCAAGCTCGGATCTTGTAAAAACAACAAAGAACACAGAACCGCGCCAAAACAATCCGAATACATACTAAAACCCATAGATCTCGAATAAAAATCGTACTAAAAACCACAAAAATACTGACACATCAGTCTGCACCTAAGTTTCGGTCATCACAGCGTTCACAGTAAAGTCTTTGTAGGCATGCTAGTTATTTTGATTGACTGTCTATTTGGTACACTAAAAATTCATAAAAATATCGAGAATTTATTTCTTTTAGGTTGACTGTCTGCATACAAATTTGAGACATCTTGTTTGTGTTGATAACAAGCACACATGCTTGTTCAAAATCTATTGCTTAGTAAAAAAATTTGGTTATCAGTCTGACACTACATGAAACTAAAATTGTTTTCATGTGTGGCAGGCTGTGGTTACATCATGTTTTGGGGACAACCTAGGGACCAATGGCGAATCATTGGTCTTCGCTGATGAAGAACACGATGGGAGGGTTGACCACATGATTTTACTCATTAAGGAAGACCACCCTCTCGAACAAAACTCCTGGTTGGATGGTGTTAGGGCAAACGATATTCAAGACGCTTGGGCTTCAAAAGAACAATCCCACAACATTCTGACCACCATAATAGAGGATGCTAGTGCTGATTCAGCGTCTGAATACTCTGATCCGCCTTTGAGAAGGAGGAAGAGTAAGAAGGTTTTTCGTTCTGATGACTAGACCGCATCTGATTTCATTGAAAAGTTTGCTAGAGGCGAAGCTTACGCCACGATAACAGTTGATGTCATTAAGAAAATATGTTCGAATATTACTACTACCAACAAAGTCTTGCTTGCCTTTCAAGAAATCTGTCTAAAATCCCACTATGATTCTAGACTAACTCAACTTGGTTTGAACATGAAGCATCTGATCGAGAAGGCAGTTAAATCAGCGATGGAAGCCTACCAAGGCACTTCCAACAACCCTTTTCACCAAGAGCATCGTTTGGCAACTTTGGCGCTGCCAATACTACGCTGGACGAAGATAAGGTCCCTACTCCTCAGGGGAGTTTGAACAAGAGTTGGTTATTTGAATTCCTTTCTTATTTACGCTTTAGGCATTGAGTATTCGTGAAGGTAATGACATTTATGCTTCTAAAATATCTTCTGTCCCTGCAAAAGATTCACGGCTCAAAAGCCACACATCTGACAAAGTATTGCTGCATGAGGCGGACAAATTGTTCACCGAGGTTGCTGTTGAAGAAAGTACTCAACAGATAAGTATATAGACGTGCCATATATGATCATTCGACTATTAAAATAGCTTATCTATGCTTAACTAGTACAGGAATGCAGTACGGACCGCTGACTACATTAGGTACTGTTGTAATTTATTACATATTTGATTGCAGAGATCGAACAACGGGACAATGATCATCAACACACCTCTGAGACTGAAATAGACGCTGTGATTAAAGCCGCATGTGCTTCTGCTAACACTGTTGTCCAGGTAAGTCCACCATCATTAATAACAGAGTTGTGCTAAATAACTGTAACCACCATTTTATTTCTTCCTGCTTCATGTCAGTTCCACGTTACCCATCCGTTATCTATAACTTTATGTTCCAAACAGGAGGAAGTTCTTATTCCCTGGATGTTGATTAGAATATAACCCCTACTGACCTTGCAATATGCTTGATTGCGTTAAATGTGTCACCTAGGAGGCATCCCGAGACATTGAGAGAGATGTCGTCTCTAATTTTGGTCCAAGTGGAAGTGAAAAAGTTCCTACGATGGAAGCACCATCTTTTTCACTTGGTTTATCGTAGCCAGAAAGGAACGATCCACATTTAAACACGGTAATTTTCACAACTTCGTAAAAGTATATACGATTTAGGTTTTACTAACCATTTTCTGTTTCCTCACCATATAATGTTTAACAATATAGGTGGGAGAACCTCAGATAGGACTANCTAACCCCCCCCCCCCATGTCTTAGCTACCACAGACATGCCCCCTGCTGAAATAACCCCTCCCCTTCTTTCTCTCTTGGACTTAGTCAACCATCGACAACAACAATCAAGGTGGATGGGATACACATGAATATAAAAACGTTGACATGCTATACACTATGGACTATTTATATGGACTATATGTATGGACTATTTACATAGAATGTAGACATGCTATACATTATGAACCATTTATGTGGAATTGCTATAACTTACCAAACATGCTATGTAGTATGGACTATCCTCATAGACATGTTATGCATTATGAATTACTAATGAATATGCTACGCATCATGGACAATCTATATTGTATTACGTTTTACAATTCATTGTTTGTCTTTAGTCATTTCAGGATAATTCAGGTGAGCATGCGCAGACCACCACCCATTCCAATGTAGCGAAGGATTGCCCTAGTTTAGTGTCCGAGCAGGTATATTTCTTACTCACGCAGGAATTTTGCACGTTTTGGTTGTTGTTACGACTATGCACTCCCTTCATTTGATTACCAATCACATCACACAGGCTGTGGATGCTGAATCCAAGTCAACCACCCAAATCATGTCACATGTCAAGCGATGTACGAGCAATCACCAAAGACATAGCCCGGACAAGTACACCTCCCACTGTGGTCAAGCCAAAGCAGGTTGCGGACAAAGATTCTCATATAGGAGATGCAGGTAATAGGCAAATCAAGAAAATAAGGAAGCTAGTTCATGTACTTGTCGGGAAGTTTAACCCATTATCTCCCCCATCCACTCAGTGTGCATCATCCTTTCTAAAGGATGTTAAACAATCGATGTAAGTTCAACTACTCTTTCTCTTTTTCCCGACTTGCTCAATCAAGGTTTCTTAAAATACAGAAAACGAATTCCAAATTTTTCTATGTAGGGAATTCTATCTTGCTGGCGGAATGAGAGTTCCAAGCTCCATGTTCCTAAGTATCATGCAAGGCCACACTTTGATGTCCCCTCCCGTAAGACATTTGTCAAGAAGACATCCCCTTTAAGAAAAGTCTATCCATGGCACAATTTTACTTTTAAAAAATAATGATTGTCTATTAAAATAACATTGTCAATAATTTCTAAATGCAGGAGGTCGACATGTTGGTTACTTTCGTCCAGTGTCGTCAAGATAGTACCAAAAAACCCGCTACGATTTCTTCATGTCCAGTTTTCTCGTGGAAATTCTTCGGCAGGCCATGGCATTTTCAAATGGTGAGAACAAGGAAGCATTTTACTTCTCCTCCCTATCATGGATGATATTCAGCCAACGACCTGCGTGGATTTTAGATGTTGATTGTATATATTGTCCATTCATTATCCAGGGATGCCACTGGTTAGATCTTGTAATTAACTTCTCCGAGTGGAACGTAACGGTTCTTGATTTTGTAATCCTGGAAAAATTGCTCATACTGAAATTGTTGACTTCGTTACCCTTATCTTGGTTGTTGGGAGTAATTTGAGCCTTGGGAATTCCTCCTGGTTTGAGTAGAGTACGACAATTAAGCCACAAGGCAGGGGAATGCCAAGGAGCAGGAAGCCAGACGCCGTAAGGATGTTGGAAGTCGGAGAATAGCCGACTCTTACCTGATACTTATCTTCTTAATAAAATAAATAGATAATCATGTATGTTTGTAGATAATTACGATATCTACTAATCCTAAGAGGATAAGGACTAGCTTTCATGTAGAAATAACAAGCCTAAGGGTTATGGGAGATCATCCGGAAAACCCTAGGCTAAGAGGCTAATAACACTTGTTCTTTTCATCATCTTTTCTATTCGATTCCTTAAGACAAACAACATACAACCTCTTTGGCTTAGATTGTTTTACCCAAACTCATCCATCTTCGCATACGCACATTGTGTCATTGCTTCCGTTGTGCTTATCAAAGAACTCCCAAAAAACATCCCTAACAATTGGCGCTAGAAGGAGGGGGGCTCAAACTCAAAACTACGTGACAATGGCTGGAGACAACATTGACACCATGATCACAACACCTGGACGAATCGATCTCACCTATGAAAAGATGAGATCTCAACTAGAAACCCTACAGAAGAGACTCGAAGAGATGGAACAACTAAGGAGGGATCAGACCCCAGCTGGACCCGCCGCCGCAGCCGTGGAGTTGCAGGCTTTGAAACAACAGATGGAGGCCTGCGCCAAAAAGCTTCAAAAGAACGCACATCGTCTACAACAACTTGAATTGGAGAACGAAACTCTTAGAGAGACGAATTCGACCTTAACGGCCAATCATGCGGCAAGCCAAAGATTAAGATTTCATGTACCCCGAATGCCAACCATGGAGACTCCCCTTGCCGATAACTATGGAGAAAGAGGCGGTCCAATGGCAACAGGGATCTAGGGGGATCGGGATCTTGCTCAGGCACAAGGAGAACCAATGGAGGTTGAGGAAAATCAGGCCGCAAACCTCACCTCGCAGTGTGACGAAGCCAAACGCTTGGATCAGATGTTCTCACACAAATTTGAGGCTTTACAGTCAGTAATTGAACGTCTTCCAGGTGCCGCACCTCCTCTGAGAACAAGTGCCTTAAGCTCTTACGCAAACACTCCTTTCACAAATGAGATTGTGCTTGTCGACATGCCAAGGAAGTTCACCTTTCCTTTCACCAAGTTGTATGGTGGAACTTCCGATCCGGACAACTATATTGCACAGTACATGTTGAAGATGCTAACCGTAGCAATTCATAACGAGCACAGAGAAGCAGCCATATGAAAGGGGTCCGGATTCGCTATGGCAGATGCCACCCTGCAATGGTTCATCACGATTCCAACCGGAAGCATGGGATCTTTCACCAATCTGACTGATTTGTTCATCAAAAAATTTGCCAGCAGTAGGGTGACCCCCAAGTCACCAGATCATCTCTGTGAGATCAAGCAACACAAGGCGAACTACTCCAAAGCTACGTGTGCTGCTTCAACCAGAAAAAGGTTACAATACCCAATTGCAGCGTTGTCACCGCAATTTCCGCCTTCAACAGAGGACTCCTTCCTGACGGAGACCTTTACAAGGAACTCACCAAGTACTAATGCAAGACGATGGAAGACGTATTCTCTCGGGCCCAGGCATAGATCAAGTGGGAGAAAGATCTGGCCGCCAGGCAAGAATCTCGGGTCGTGAGAACTGAGAAGGAAGTTAGAGATGATAAACCCTACCAAAGAACTATCGGGGAGGACAGAGTCAAAAGAGCTAAAAGTGGACACATACCTCTGAGCAAGCCGGACGGTAAATAAGCAGTTACCACCTGGCTAGACATATCGAATCTATCGATATCAAGGGTGGAACTAGTTGGAGTCTTGAAGGAGATGAGAAACCAAGTCTGGTGGCCCCAAAAGATGAAGTCACCTAATCACCATCGAAACTCTAACAAGTGGTGTGACTTCCACAATGACCACGGTCACAGGACAGAGGACTACATATCCTTAAAGATAAAAGTAAATGAGCTACTCAAAAAGGGATATATGCAGGACCGAGGACTACTCCAAGTTCTCCTCCTAAACACGACCGAGTAATCAATGTCATATCAGGAGGATCTGAGGTTAGCGTTATCACCCATGCCGCCGCCAAAAAAAGCATGAGAGTTGCGACAAACCGTCAGGGCATACTGGAGGCAAGACGCCAGAGTCACACCCAGGAAGCCATCAACTTCACAGCTGAGAAGCAGGACAAGGTTCTGACACCGCACCATGACGCCCTGGTTGTTTTTCTATCAGTGGCGAATTGTATGGTGAAGAGAGTACTTATCGACAACGAAAGCTCCACAAATGTGCTCTTCCTAGGGGCATACGAGGACTTAAGGTCAACCTAGAGACCATAACCAAGAAGGCCACACCACTCGTAGGCTTCAGTTGTGAGGTTAAACAGACCATTGGAGAGTTAGCACTCCCTGTCTACGCCAGAAGAATAAATCTCTCCACCATATTTTCTGTCATAGACTGCCCTTATGCCTATAATATGATCATGGGGAGACCTTGGATACACGAAATGAGAGCAGCGCCATCAACTTTGCATCAAGTGCTGAAGTTCCTGACACCTTGGGGAGTCAGAGAGATCAAAGGTGGCCAAGAGAATGCATGATCGTGCTACCATACTACCCTCAAGGGAAAAATAGCCCACTTATAGCAATTACAAAAACCACTTCCCGCAAGTCATAATGAGGAGCCGAAAGTGGAACAATTGGATGAGGTACTCCTAATATTTGGAGAGCCAGGAAAGAATCTCAAAGTGGGTCAAGGCTGGAGGAAGGCATACGCCAAAGACTAATCGACTTTCTAAGGTCTAATGTTGATTGCTTCGCATGGTCCCATGTGGATATGCAAGGTATAGACCCGAAAGTCATAGTGCACAGACTACACGTGGACCCAAGATACCTAGCGGTCAAGCAGAAAAAGAGAAAGCTTGCACCAGAGTGAGACGCTATCATCAATAATGAGGTCAAGAACCTGCTTGCGGTCGAGTTTATCAGAGATGTCCACTATCCAGATTAACTAGCAAACGTCGTTGTGGTCCACAAGAAGAACGACAAGTGAAGGGTCTACATAGACTTTACAGATCTTAATAAATCCTGCCCAAAGGATCCCTGCCCTCTGCCTCACATAGATAAGCTGGTGGACTCAACGGTAAGGCATCAACTGATGAGTTTCATGGATGCATTCTCCGGGTACAACAAGATCCTCATGCACCCAGACAATCAGGAAAAGACTTCCTTCTTGAACTCACGAGGGATTTACTGCTACAAAGTAATGCCCTTTGGGCTAAAAAACGCAGGATCCACCTACGAGAGATTGGTTAACATGATGTTTGCGGATCAAATTGGCCAGACCATGGAAGTTTACATAGACGACATGCTGGTCAATTCTCTGGAAGCAGAAGATCACATAGCCCACTTACAGCTAGCCTTCTCTACGCTAAGGAAGTATGACATGAAGCTCAATCCCTCAAAGTGCTCGTTTGGAGTGAGCTCCAGGAAAATTTTTGGGTACATAGTCACATACAGAGGGATTGAAGCAAATCCTGAACAAATCAGGGAGATTCATGCGATCCCCTCACCCAAGACTCCACGAGACGCGCAAAAACAGACTGGAAGGATGGTAACTTTGAGCAAGTTCATATCTAGGTTGTCAGACAAGTCTCATGCATTCTTTGAAGCCCTCAAGTTCACTAAGAAATTCGTGTGGGACAAAAAAGCAGAAGACGCTTTGGTCAAGCTCAAAAAGTACCTCACCACACCGCCTCTTCTCTCTAACCCCAAGATGGAGAACCGCGGTTCCTCTACCTAGTGGTCTCTGAGCACGTTGTAAGCGCCATCTTGGTCAGGGAGGAAGGAAGCTGGCAGCATCCAGTCTACTACGTGAGCAAGTATTTCCTAGACACGGAAACTCGTTACAGTCATCTGGAGAAACTAGCTCTCGCCCAGGTCATGTCGGCTAGAAAATGGCGCCCTTATTTTCATGCTCACCCCGTGTTAGTAGTCACGTCATTTCCCATCAAATTTGTACTCCATAAGCCAGAAGTTTCCAGAAGACTAGCTAAGTGCAGTCCAATTGGGAGAGTACGACGTGATCTTTCGCCCTGCCACAACAATCAAATCGCAAGTCTTGGCAGACTTCATAGCAGAATTGTCGCCATCGATGATCCCAGGGGCAGAAGAAGAAGTCAACATCCAGCAAGAAAGTAAATTCGAAGAAGAATGGAAGCTTTACGTGGATGGATCGAGTAACGTACGGGGAGAAGGAGTAGGCCTTGTGCTCGTCTCAGCAAGGGGAGAAATAGCATCGAGAGCAGTAAGGTGCAACCTTAAGGACACCAAGAATGAAATAGAGTATGAAGCCTTAATAGTGGGACTCAGCTTAGCAAAAGATTTTGGGATAGAGAACCTACAGGTTTACAGTGATTCCCAACTAATCGTAAGGCAGACTAAAGGCGACTACCAGGCAAAGGACACCAACATGAGCAAGTATTTGGCCATAACCAAGAAGCTTATCAGCTCATTCAAGGCATGCGAACTCACATAGACCCTCAGGGAGTAGAACTCCCAAGCGGACGCCCTGGCCAACATAGCCTTTTCTTTAAAAACCACAGAACCAATCAACATACCCCTGCTTGTGCTCCAATGGCCGGCCACTGACGAAGATGCAGAAGTGCTTCACGTCTTTAACATCAAAGAAGAAGGAACGTGGATGAGTCTTATCATATCTTATCTAATAGATGACATTCTGCCCAATATAAGATGTGAATGCTGCAAGATCAAAAGGCAAGTGTCACGCTACTGCATGATCCAAGGAAAACTTTATAGAAGATAATTTTTAGGACCCTACCTCAAATGCATAAAGCCAAAAGATGCTGATCTGGTTCTCAGGGAATTGCATGAAGGAGAATGCGGATCTCACTCTAGCGAAAAAAGTATGACACTAAGAGCCAAGAGAGCAGGGTATTATTGGCCAACCATGGCTAACGACACCCTCTAGATGGCCAAACACTGTGACAAGTGCCAAAGATACGTGCAACTATCCAAACTACCTCCTGAAAACCTCAATTCCGACAACTCCCCCTAGCAATTTATGAAATTGGGAATGGACACTGTAGTGAAATTCCCGAAGGTCCCAGGCCAGCTGGAATACCTGTTGGTAGTAACGAATTACTTCTCTAAGTGGATAGAGGCACAGTCCTTGACCAAGATCACGGACATTCGAATCAAGAGGTTCCTTAGGAAGAACGTGGTGACACAATTCTGATTACCTCAAGAAATAGCGATAGATAATGGCCCGCAGTTCACAAGCAAGAACATCAAGAAGTTTTGTGAAGCATGGGGCATAAAGTTGAGCTTCGCAACGCCAAGGCACCCACATTCCAATGGGTAGGCTGAATCCACAAAAAAATCGTGGTAAGCTTCTTAAAGAAACGGTTAGACAAAGCCAAAAGCAACTGGGTCGAAGAACTCCCAGCAACATGGGAAACACCATTCGCCTTGGTCTACGGATCATAGGCAGTATTCCCTGCCGAAGTCAGCATCCCTATAGCCAGGAACTTCTAACTCCAGGAGAGAATGGAGAGCTAATGGCCTTGTCTTTGGACCTCCTAGACGACAAAAGGAAGCCGCAAGAGTCAGAAACTGAAAGCACCAACGTGAAGTAGCACGTAGCTACAACAAAAAGGTGCAGATCCGTACGTTTCAACAAGGCGAATGCGTATTACACCAAATTTTCGACAATGCCATAGAAAAAGTAGCAGGTAAATTCGCGCCTGGCTGGGAAGGGCCATACCAGATCATAGAAGTGAAAGGGTCGTGAGCATACAAGTTACAAGATAAGTACAAAAAGTGCAGCCCAACAGCTGGAACGCGTTACACCAAAAATCTTACTTCTTCTTAAGAATGCTTCTGGCCCAAACGACCGAATATCAGATATGTCCTCTGGCTTTGGTTTTTTAATTTCTCTTAGATCTTTTCAATTGTAATCCTGTTGCATCTACGAACAGATTTCTTACAAAGAAAATCAGTAAGAACAAGGGTTGAATGACTATTTCTCATTGCAAGAGTAATATAAGCAACATACCCTTACGAAAATAAAGCGAAAAGCTTATAACTCTGCTTAAACAAGGGTAAAATGCCGAAAAAAGCAAGAGTAGAAACTGCTTACTCTTGGTTAACAAACAGTGGGCCACCAGAGCGCCAAGTGCTGAACAGGAAGTAAAACTGCTTACTCCTGCTTAACAGACAGTGGGCCACCAGAGCGCTGAGTTCTGAGCAGGAAGCAAAACTACTTACCCATGCTTACCAGGTCATAATAAAAGTAAAAGTGTTATGGCCTGAGCATGGAGCATCACTTACAACTGCTTACCCAGACGTGGGAAGCAGAAAAGAATGGCAGTTGTATCTCTCTGCGGGGAAGATCCGTGCCAGAAAAATCAATACGATTAATAGTGGCTTCACTCCAGGAAGCAGAACGCAGCAAATCTTTGATAGTGGCCACCTAAGTGGGGGCAAACAAAATCTCGAGTATAGTCCAAGGACAATGAGTATGGTCAAAAAAAGATGTGAAATTGGTATACTCTAACCCCATAATTTGAAATCTTTTGAGAACAAAGAAAGAAGCCAGAGGTCGAGCAACTGCAATCATGACGTTGATAGGCAGAAGACTTGCAGAAGCAAAACGCTAAAGAACTATATTTTAGGGACAAAAGCCAGAGGCTTGAAGCCAAAGGCTAGATGATCTTGGCCAAGAAAAAATGCCATATGCTAAACTGTTATCTCAAAATACTAGCAAGTGGCTTATTCAAGCAGATGGAAAAAGGAGGATTAAAGAAACATAAAGCATTCATATACAGGCCACAAAGGGTCGGTAAAAAAAGGCCACAAAGCGCTAAAGTACCTGTTTCAAGCCCCAAATAGCACATAAAATTCAAGGAATCAAAGGCCATAAGAAGTCTTAATAAAGCCCACAAGGGGCCGAACTTAACCCACGCAGCGGCAGATCATAAAAAAAAGAAATATAAAAGCCCTAAAGGGGAAGAACAACTTGTTTCTAGGTTCTTAAACAAAGGGCTAGGCAACAGGAGGATCCGGGGAAGGCGACTTCTCCACATTGGCGTCCGAGTCCATGGGGGTTGCATTGTCTTTGGCAGGAAGAATCTCGGGCTCATCCTCAAAATAGGGGGTTTAGAGGCTTTGTTCTTCCGCCTCCGCCATCATCACTACCTTATAATTCTCGAACTCATCCGCCAGATTCCAAGAGTCCATCTCCCCCTTGAGCCAGCCTCGGGCCATCTCTCAGTGGCCAATGATCTTGGCACCACTGACTGCCATGGTTTTTTTCCTTATTAAAGGTCGTCGCCTTCGTCTTAAGGCTACAATCTTCTGCCCCAAAAGCACCTTTCCCTCTGTCATCTTGAGGACCTTCTCCTTCACCTTCTCATTCTGAGACTCCACTCCACGGGTCAACTCCCTCAGCTCTTTCTCCATGACAGCAGACCTATCTTTCTCCTTCTTTAGCTTGAGGAGGTAGTCCTCCACCATAGCCTTCCCAACATAAGCAACTTCAGTGGCAATCAGGTTTTTTGGCATGATGGATAAAGGCAGCCACCAAAAGTCAGGCATAAGAGGAAGTAGGGTTAGTAAAAAGCAGAAAGAAGTAGGTGGATGCCAGGGGCAAGCCGATTATCTTTATCATCTCCTTCGGTGCATGAGAAAGAACTCCCACAGTGTTGGAGTTGGGATAGCTGACGGAGACTGAGGGAAAGACGGAGCCTTGTAGGTACTCCAGAGTGCCATCAAGATCGTTGGAAGAGGAGGAGGAGAGCGTTGTGGAGGTGCCCTTCTGCATCTTGGAGTAGGTTGTGGCTTTCTGGACCTCTTCCTCTTGGTCCCACTAGAAGGAGACTCAGAAATTTCCACAACATCTGGAGTCTTGCCCCCGGACTCCAGCTTGGCCTTCCTGGCTACCTAAGCCTTCTTAAAATATTCCAACCCCTTTGATCCAGACCGTGCCATATTTCCTACAAAACAATAAGGAATTAGCAAAACAAAAGATTCAACATGAGTCAGGAGGCAGCAAGTAGAAAGTAACCTCTGATGCTACTCTACCTCAATGCTTCTTTGCTTAATAAGAACGGGATGCTCCTCTCCTCAACTGAGATTTCCAAAGCCTTTTCAACTCCCTCCATGCCTTTTCTGGCTTATCTACCGACACCTCGGCAAAAAACATAAGATAACAGAGTTAGCGCCTAGATCAGAAGTCATGAAACAGAAAGATCATCCTAAACCTACCAGTGAATTTCTAGAGAATAGAAAAGTTAGGCGTTAACCCCACTTACATAAAGGCAAATTTCTGTGCCCACTGCTTGATGAAGGCATCCCCTTTTTTCTCACTCTTATGAAGTTCCTTATAAGGAACTATAGGAGCACTTGCCCTAGGGTTAAAGTAATATCTACCTTCACTCGGGGAGATGAGAGAGAAATAATAGGTACAGAGGACTTCGTTGATACCCATGTTCAGCTCATGAAACTCATTGAGGACCTGGATGGTAATGAGGATTCTCCATGAAGGCGGGTTGAGCTAAGAGGGGCAAATGCCGAAATGCGTTGAGACCTTCATCACCAGGGATGGTATCTTACCCCTGATTCCGGCCTCAAAGTAGCCCTCGTACATCGCAATTTCGTCTCCAAAACCCTCATAAGTCCTCTCAATCTTCTTGGCCACTCTTAGTCTTACCTCTTCCCCAAGAGAATACTGTTGTCGCCAAGCCTTAAGATGCTTGGTTTCGATGGAATAGTGAGGGCCTACCTTTAGAAGAACAGGACCTGTAGCGGTGCGAAGAGGCCTCGGGTTGGTATCTTGAGTCTCCAAATTATTTGAAGACTCCTCGATATCAATGGAAGGACTCGTCCTGGTCAAGTGCCTTTTTATAACTTCGCCACCTATAGAAGACGACTCTTCAAGAGAGAATTCTTCGGTGGAGCTCGATATTATCGACCTGAGAAGATCAAGATTTCAGATCTAGGGTTCAGGGGAGCAAGAAACCTAGAAGCTAAACGAACCCTAAGCCCTAGAAGTACCCTCCGGGTCCTTACCTATAAGAAATAAAAAGAAGGAGAAGTAAGAGATTCTAACCTTGAATCGCAGATGGAAAAAGCTTGATGACGATTCCGAAAGGTAAAAGTTTTCGCAAGAACAGGAAAGAAAATGAAGAAAAAGGAAAGAATGAAGAAGGAAAAGAATTAAAGTGTTGAAGAGAGAAGGAAGCCAGATCAAGTACACGCGCATAATGATTTGACGGCGTGAATCTCGGAGCATCTCTCCCCTTTCTCTTTAAGATCTTTACGCAATCTCAACCAACGACTAAGATCTCTGCTCAGCAAATAACAATTCCCGACACTCTCTCCACCAAGTCGCAAGTTTGAAATTTAAAAGTCACGAAGCCAGAAGCAAGACGTCAGCTTCAGCGGCGCTCTAGCTTTAAGAAAATAGATACCGAAAGATTTCAAAGTGACATACTCATATGTCCTTGAGTAACTAAGCGATCTAAGGCTTCCTACCTAAGCAGCCAGGGAAACATGTTTTTTCCCAGCTTCGGATCGAACCTGCGCAATAAGGGGCAAACTATTGAGAGTAATTTGAGTCTTGGGAAGTCCCCCTGGCTTGAGTAGAATACAACAATTAAACCACAAGGCAGGAAGGCAGGAAGTCGGAGGCTAGCCGACTATTACCCGTTACTTATCTTCTTAATAAAAAAAATAATTACGTATGTTAGTAGATAATTATGATATCTCCTAATCCTAAGGGGATAAGGACTAGCTTTCATATATAAATAACAAACTTAAGGGTTATGGAAGATCATCCGAAAAATCCTAGGTTAAGAGGTTGATAACACTTCTTCTTTTCATCATCTTTTCTATTTGATTCCTTAAGGCAAACAACATATAACCTCTTTGGCTTAGATTCTTTTACCCAAACTCATCCATCTTCACATATTCACATTGTTTCCTTGCTTCCGTAGTGCTTATCAAAGAACTCCCAAAAACATCCCTACCACTAGGTACTCCTCCCCATCCTACTGAGGAAACACGGCTCATATGAAGTTTCGCGGGGAAAAACATTAGAGCCTTTTAGAATGACACCGCTAGATATGCCTTTGAAGATTGAGAACAAAGGTGAATTTTTTTAGTTACCATTTCAACGATTAACCCTTCTTACAACAATTTATTATATTCATTTACGACAGTTCTTTCTGTCGTGGCAACATTAGATTTGCTTGAGCTTCATGGAGACGGATACGTCAAAGATGAAAAACAATTGGACAAGGAAATGCTTCATTGTGCTGCCGAGAATTATGCTATTGAGGCGTTTAAGAGGTTATTGGCGAAAGAGGTCAAGAAATGATGGTGCTGTGAGTGATACGATGTGTTACAAACCTCTATGTTTTCTTTCTCGTTGTCAATCTAAACATTGTGTTCCTTTCATGTTTCAATCCCTCATATCGACATTCTGCATTTGTAAATGTCATCTTCACAAAAAATTTTATAGCTTCCTTTGACTGTTGTCGACTAATGTCTTGCCCAGAACCGCAAAAGAATTGTTTGCATTTTCTTCATAGCCACTTGCAAATCGATTTAAAGACTATCTATTTTTTAGGTTATAATGTCTTGTCTACAAAACTAGATATTCTATTTTTAATACTTATTTCTTGAGACTTGAGCTCTCTATGAATATTCCTCTATCCCCCTCCATTTTTTTTCATCTTCGTGTTGTACCACCTTCCTAGTTACAACTAGCGAGTAATGGAGAAGGCTTATAGGTACATCACTTAAGTCCTTTACAAAAAAATGAATATAACATTCACACCTTCAGTTAATTTTGAATGTCTACGCTCATTGAGCTCACGTTTCCATTCATTGCGTCCTCTATATTTCCACAGCAAATTCTAAGTATCATACACGAAATTTAAGGTTTAAGTTGTCGACTAATGTCTTGTCCAGAACTGCAAAATAATTGTTTGAGTGTTATTCATAGCCACTTGCAAATCGATTTAGAGGTTGTGTATTTATTAGGTTATAATGGTTTGTATATAAAATTTGACATTCTATTTTAAATCATTATTTTTTAGTCATGAACTCTCTGAAAATGTAGCCAACCATAAGCTAATATTTTTCCATTGTTAATAGATGGGCAAGTGAACCGTCTTTTAGTCATAAAGCGTCTTCGCATTTACCCATTCATTAATACATTGATCGTGGCATTACATGCATAGTCATATATATAAATAAACAGAAAATTTCGAACATTAGTGGCTATAGTTTAAACCAAATAGTTAGCTATATATTTTCTTCCAAAATATAACCAGTTATTTGGTTTTTTAAGAGGGTAAAATCGTCACATGCTTGAGCTGCATTAGCAACCTCTCATATATAGGTTGGTATTATTTCCAATGCATTTCCCCGTCATCCGCCAAAAAACCTAACGCCTTTGATTTTTGCACATATTTCATATGCCATAACGGCATGATGCCCTGTTATGTCCCAAGCCATAACAACGGCTGCAGTGTTTCTTCCCCTTCGAACTTGATTTCTGTTAATAGACATTATATAATATTAGACTTTATAACTAAATGGGCAGTCAGTTTAAATAGATTGATTGGTAGAAGTTAGGTTTTTCTTTACCTTGAACTCCCACCACGTGATTGTATTCTGGTTTTTTTGGGCCTCCCAGGTGGACGCTTAACCTTTGGTAGCAATGCGCCATTCCCATCATTTTCGGACACGCCTCCCATTGGTTGTCCCCCAACCGCCGGTATTGGATATATCTTCCCGAGATAAGCGTTGATCCACCTTTCCGTGTAGTAGTTGTCACTAACCATGACATTTGTGGAGACGCCAACTCTTGCACAAGCTGATATTGCATGTACACAAGGAATCCATAGTAATTGAAACACCCTACAAGAACATGTGCCTGCATCTAACTTAACGATGTACGAGCAACCATCCCGTGATGGGACTTCAAAATCTAGGTGGTCTATTGGTCTAACTGCCAATGTTGGTTATTCATCAAAATTACTTTCAACCATGTCTCTTACAGATGGTGTCAAGGTTCATCTCTCCCTCCGCGCCTTCTCTCTTTGAATGGCAAACCAAGACATTACTTGAATCCTAATGTACTCCAACATACATATTAATGGAAACTCCCGAGCTTCCTTAATGACATTATTCCAAGATTCGACAATGTTTTTGTTCATTATATTATACCTTTGACCATGGAAGTGACTGCGTGTCTAGTGACTGAAACCTGCATTAACGAAAATGTATGCATTAGTTTTGCTTATACTCTATTCAGCCTCTGTTTAAAATATAGACTTTTGATATTATTGTAGACATGTTATTAAGTTTGTATAGACATGAGTTATAGATGTTCACCTAATTCAAGTAAGTATGCAGCACACTGAGGGTTCAACCTTTGTATTTCTCCAAAATACTTGTTGAACTCAAGTATCGTAAAACATCTTCCAGCTAGTGACATCAGCAATGGTACATGTGTTGGTTTAAACTGGATCTTTACATTTTGATAAAAGTGTACAGTACATGCTCCGTGATCGGCTGTCTGATAGACTTTCCATGTTTTTAGACATGTTAAGTAAATTTCCAGTTTATATTTGTGTTGAAAAAAATGGGCATTCTATATTCGAACTACAACTATGATAATTGTGATAAAGGTTATTGATATCCTTCTCAGGCTTGTGTAGATGTTGCAGTGTATGTCTGGGATAAAAACCAGGTCTGGACTGTCGGCTACAAACATATTAAGTTTCCGAAAAATCACTCCCAAGCGTTGTCATTTTCACTATCGACAATTCCATAAGCTAGTGGGAAAATCTGACCATTCCCATTTTGGCAACATGCCGAAACATGACAACCACCATAACGAGCTTCAATGATGTACCATCCACAACATCCACCTTCCTCATCCTAATCCTAAGGGGATATCACTTGGAAGGTCTATATCAGATAGACTGTCTATCTGATACAGACTTCGCCATTGAGTGTAGATGGCCTGTACTTAAACCTTTTAGCAACTCCATAAACATCAGTGTACTCAATGAAGCTTAGACTACCAGGATTTGCCTGCATGAGATGAGTTAAATAGCTTGGAATTAAAGCGTAGCTCCCTGAAACAGTTCCCAATGCATTGTTCATAGCTACCTCACGCGCTCTCCATGATTCCCAATATGAGACGTTGACGTGAAATTCATCCAGCAAAATCTTGCGAATGGCTGCCGATGTTGGCCCTTTCTTAATTCTCACAAACCTAGCTACCATTAATTCACCAATGACTTGAGTAGTGGCAAGTCTGTTGTAGTTCCGTCTTTCGTCTACTGTGCATGTGTGAATCAAAGTTGCCTGTATGATTTGAAAACAAGTTGAATCGTCAACTACAAAGGCATAGACACACCATGGACATGTTGCCAATATGAATCAGAGCACCATAAACCTTGGTGTAGAACAAAGCGTTCAAAAGTGCAATTTGATTTTAATTGCATGTATTGCAATCTTTATCTTGCAATCTGCTTTGGACTTATACACTCTCCCAACGAACAGATTCGTAATGCAGTTCTTCCAAAGTTGCACCAACAACTATAAGCGAAAATATAGTCAGTCTATTAATAGAAGAATGTATATACTCATAGACATTCTATATAGACAATAATTACTCTTATAGATCTCCATCTTAATATCGTTGGTTGGGTCGATAAAGATTGGGGGCGTTACGGAGAAATAGTGCAGGGTTTTAGCTTCAATCATTAAGGAATTGATTAAGAGCCTCCTCTGCACGACCTCAAACAGAAATACGAGGTATTGGTGGACTAAAATCACCTTCTTATAAACCAGTAGCCTCCTAAGAAGTTACCGACGTTGATGTCGGATTAGATGGACCATCTCCACAATTCGATTGGAATCTCCCACAAAATGAATGGATCACCCGGGTCTTGTTAGGTAAACTACGCAAATCTTGATTTGGTGGGTCACTTCCCGATGTGGACCCAATGATAATGGTAGCTTATTTACCTTTCTCAGCTGCCGCTGATGGAGAAGTATCTGCCGTTAGACGCCCTTTGACTCCTCTTGGTCCGATACAGACTTCGCCATTGAGTGTAGATGGCGGAATTTATGAAGCGTTGAATTCAGATAAAAGTGATCTTGCAAGCGAGAGCTGTGGTGGTTGACGTTCAACAGCAAAATCGTGACACTCTTCCTCGACCTCTTCCAATGAACCGTCTACGAGCTCTTCACGAGACTAGTTAAGAGTAGTGATTGAAGTAGACGGTCTAATTTTTGTTGTTGTTGTAGATAGTCTATCTGATATAGACCTTCCAAGTGTTATAAATAGATTGACCTCCTCCATCTGCCTTCAAAGATGTATGAACAATTTGACATCACAATATTCTGAAATGTACTACAAAGTACTACCATTTTCTTCATCTATAGCCATCCAGCCTGGGTATTGGTATGTTAGCTTCACAAATTTTAGCAAAGGGGAAAGGGATAACGTACTTTCCACTGTGGGAATGAGTTGCTCGTGAGTTAAGCCCATGTAGAGTTGGATCCAAGTGTTCGTCTTAGGACTGACTTGTTGAAAGTGCCAAATTCATGCATCAGCCCTTTGCCACTCACCAACACACACCAACACCTTTTCCTTGTCGCTAACCTGAAAGAGAAACAAAAGGTGTAAGTAATTAGGATTCTGATTCGTCAAGACTCTTTTCTACAAAAAAAATCTTCCAGATCTAGCATTAAATGCCTTAAATGATAGAGCTTTAATGACCAAAGCTTGAAGGGAATAAGAAAGATATAAAAAAGCTAAAATTGAACAAATTTTAAGTATAGATAGTCAATCTACCTCACTGCTATTTTTTTCCATTGAAGATGCTTTATCTTCTGCGTTTTCAATTTAGATTTTTGTGGAACTGTGAGTGAAATGGCGACAGATGAAGATATTTAATGACTACAAGTGGTGTATCATCCACACGTTTTAGAGGGGGAAAAAAAATTGAAAAGCCTATTTTTTATGGTTAGGCTAATGATGGGAGTTGGTTTACATCAAATGTGATACTAGTAGATGCTATCAGATTTTATTGGCTCAAGGAAGATTACCTTGCATAGGTGACGCCCTTGGAAGGGAGAAAGTCGACCCAAAGGTGTCTAAAGATTACTTATAATCTATATAGTGTTATGGTTAGACTACAACCTTAAATAGTGGACTATACATGATTATCCCACAAAGTTACCCTTATTTATATGAGCTTAAGTAACATATTTAAACTGTTAAATATAATAAATAAATTACATGTATCTAACTGTTGAGATGAATTCATATATTTTTATATGTATATATGCAGTAAACATGTATTTTTATATACACACTTATCAACATAATTTATGTTTTTTAAAAACAATAAACACAGTGATTAATATGAATATTTGGAATTGAATATTTTTAAAGTATAAACGAAATATAGACATTTTGTGTTGGGAGTAATTTTATTCCTTTAGAACCTAGCCTTAACTAGAGCAATGGCACATAAATAACCTCCTTACTAAAATGTGTAAACCAAGGCCACATAGGTACGTCATGGTCACGAGTCAAGGCTAAGCGAATATTCCGTTTAATGAATTAAATCTTAGAGATAAAGACTATTGCTTTATTGAGTAATGAAAATATTCTTTTTAGTTAAGATAGACTCGAAACTAGAAATTATCCATAAAAAATATGGAAATACTCTTATTCAAAAATTATAAATATTAAAGGAAGAACCCTAATTCAAGGATAAAAAAATTTATAGTTCACTCATTGTACTCAATTATCATTGATATCAATAAAGGATCGTTTACACATTTTTTCTTGTTCTCTCTCTCTCAAAGAATCATTCAAAAAACCCCTAAACAATCTGGTGTTAGAAGGAGTGTAGATATCTCAACAAGAATTAAGAAAAACATGAGTGAATCGAGCAGTTCTTGAGAACCAGAGAAGAGAATCATCTGTGACTCCACATCCGACGAAGCAGCCACGAACCAATCAAACAAAGTTGTGCCTGAAACTATGGAGGACGCAACCCTTGCGGGGAAGCTTCATGAATATTAGGCGATAGCAGCAAAACTGAAAGAGAACGAAGCTCAGTTGAAGGAGATAGAAGAAGAAAATGTTACTCTCAAAACCTTGGCAGCAGAGAGAGACGTTCAGGCATCAGATATTGAATATGACATGGAGAGACGCATCAAATTCAAGAAGAGAAACGCATCGATGCAGTCGTTAGACGAGACACTGACCAACGTCGCTAAGGAGATACAGTCACATGAAACTCATAGCTTAGTGATTACCCAAATCTTTGGCTCTTACGATTATGTCGACCTTGGCAAACCTCACAAAGGACACGCTAACGAGGTGCTGGTCTAGAAGCCTTGTTAATGGGAAGGCTGGAAGCCATGGAGAACATAACCAAGCGCTTGTCAGGAGTAGCTCTGCCAGTAATCAAAAGGACTCCCAACTCCTATGCAGATACTCCTTTTACCGATGCCATCGGTCTACAAAAAATCCCAAGAAAATTCACATGGCCATATGTACCACTTTATGATGGAACCTCAGACCCAGACACGAATATCTCTCAGTATCGCCAACACATGCTCACTACATCTATTAGCCATGAGTCCATTGAAGTGTGCATGTGCAAGGGATTCAGAGCAAGCCTCACAGGATCAGCGCTGCAATGGTACTCCAATCAAGCCAATGGCTCCATCGATTCCTTTGCAACACTAACATATCGTTTTGTCGAGCAATTCACAAGCAGTCGCACCCTACAGCGCACCTCTAATTATCTCTATCAAATCAAGCAATGCGAAGTCGAAAGCCTCAAATATTACGTTCATCACTTCAACAAGGAGAAGGAGTCAATCCAAAATTGCGTCTTCTCCACTACAATCTCCACTACAATCTTCAGACAGGAGCTACTGGTCGATGGTGACTTTACAAAGAGCTCACCAAATATCCATGTCATACCATGGAGGATGTTCTTTCCAAGGTCTGGGCGCATATCAAGTGAGAAGAAGACCATGCCTACCAGACCCAGCTGGCTCAGAAAGCTAACTCCAAAGCCCCCTTGCATGAGAAGGTCCCCAAGGAAGGCAGGTCTAACTCTCGATTAGGAGTCAACTACTCCACCAAGAGTAATGGAAAGACCTGGCCAAAGCCCCTAACAAAAACGGAACACTAAAAATATGTGCCTATGACCAGACCTAACATGTCTAACCTAGTGATAACCCCCATATAGATAGTAGGATAATTGGGACACATGTATGGGAAGGTCATGCGACCAGTGAAGATGTGAACCCCACATCATAAAAGAGACACATCAAAGTGGTATGACTTCCATAGCGATCATGGTCATCTAACGGAGGACTGCGTCCAACTAAGGTTCAAAGTGAACGAGCTGCTAAGGAAGAGATACCTTCAGGAATTCCTCTTAGACAAGGCTAAAGCCCTTATCTATGAGAAAACCAAATGCGACATGCCTGTAAGAGCATAACCCAACTCGCCAAGGCAGGATCGTATTATCAATTTCATCACAACTCGGTCAGAGGTGAGTGGAGTGTCAATCTCTGCCACCAAGCGAAGCACCAGGTAATGAACGACATGGCAATAAGCCGAGACTACCCTATAGTGCCATAAGCTTTAACACCAACGCCGACAAGGAAGTAGTGACTCCGCATCATGGTGCCCCTAATGATATCCCTGATAGTGGAAAACTGCCTTGTAAAACGCATATTAGTTGACAATGGCAGCTCAACCAATATACTATTCACCAACGCCTTTAAAGAACTAGGGCTGGACGAAATAGAGATCATCAGGAAGCCTGATGTGGTGTCAAGTTTCAACCAAAATGACACTACAGTTGCAAGTGAACAGCGTAGTTGTAGTACTTCAGGTTATTGATCCAATGAGGACTTGGTTTGTACGCTACGAATCTCAGGATTGGCTTAAGCGAAAACAGAAAATAAAAAGGTTGTTTTGTGAGGAAAGAAATAAAAGAAAGTGGCTTAAAGTAAATAAAAGTATGTAAATCAATGGCGAAAAGCGTTAGGCATATAGGAAATTCGTAAAGAATCATGCATCAAATAAATTGTAATGTCTAGGGTTTAGAATTAAGCAACGTCTAGAACTCAATAACACTAATTTAGACCCTCTCCACTTTCGAGGTTCGAGATTCTATGTTTAAATAACCAAGGGACAACGCATGTTGGACGGTCTTGTAGAAACTAAACATGCATTATATGCCTTCAGGTGTCGATATGTTTACTGACCTAAGACAATCTACTTTCGAAGCCTCCTTGCAACTCAGCTTGTCAAAGGTTTAAGTTCAGGTGATTTAACAAGATTTTTGAATGAAAATCTACCTATGGACATACTACTATATGCGTGGTAGAGTAATCATGCATAATGATTAACCGAGATAAAGACAATATGAATCCTTAATCAAATACTAGCAACTTATGATGACATGATCTCTTTGAGAAGCCTAAAAACCTAACAAACGGATTACTCATATATGGAGCACAAAACACAGCAAGTAAACATGGAAGAAATCATCATAAATAAGATTAAGAGTTTAGAAATTTTCTCTATAATGAAGTACAAAATGAATCTCTCAAAAGAACACATAGAAATAATGAAGAACAATTGAAATCTCTCTCAAAGCTTTTGACGGCTTTGTGCTTTCTGTAAAACTCATGTCTCTCTGTCAAAACCATGGCTTTTTCTATTCTAAAAGCTAAAAGCAAGTATTTATAATGCAAAGTCTTCTTAGGTCGTCCTTGGTTAAGTCAGTTTTGAAGGAATCGAAATTGGTTAAGCGAACCGAAAGATATGATGCAAATCTGTCTCTGACCACAAAATACCTCCAAGACCAGTCTCAAAAAAAAAAAACACTCATCCGGTGCTAGGAATCATGTCACCCGATCACAGCACCCCTACCGCTCCACTTGCTTCATTTCCGACACAAACAGACATATCTTCGCTTAAACGGTTGTAACTTCTTGATCATAGCTCCAAATGACTTCAAACCCCTTACATTTGAAATCTAACTCAAAATTCTATCTTCTCACCAAATTTAAGCTCTACTCAATGAAGGCAAGACCCTCTTTCAACACGATCTTTCTAATGCTCTAGATTGACAAAATGCAAAACTCAAGCGTTTGAGCTTCTGCCTTCTTGATCCATCAATGAAACTTGCTTGAAAATATGAATGAAGTCCAATTAGCACGTTTCTCCATCATTTTTTGATGATCTGACCTATTTAGTTCCTAAAATCACAAATACGAGAAAACTACCTCTAGCGGTCGAAAAAACGTTAATAACTTGAAAAATAAATAAGTAAAAATCCAACTAAAAACAATAAAATAATTTATAGAGAAGATTTCGAAACTCTTAATCTTATTTACTGTTTATAAAATTTTGATTTTTTGATGGACCAAAACAAATTTTAGATTTTAGGCATCAAAGGTTGGACCGACCCTAGTTATTAGTATCAAAACACAAATTAAAAAATGTAATAAATATAAAAATAAGAGAGAATCATCTGTTTTAAGATTTAAATGTTGTAATTCGTAAGACTTCAAGATTAAATTAAACAAAAGATCAAAGGAAATATTATTAGTATCAAAAAAAAAGTTAAAACAAGTATCCAATGAGCAAATAAGAGAGAAATTCGTATTTGAAAAATCAAAAGTGATAACTCATGAACAAAATGGGAGAAAGCATGCATTTCATTCATATCAAACAAAATATAAATTTTTGTTAACAATGGATTCATCAAAATAAAATTTATATTTTGACTGTATAATTAAAAATCCAATAAACTACATGAAAAAATAATTAACTAGCACTTTTTTAATGCAACGCTTAGACCCATTTAAGCTGTTTAGGGTTGTTTACGTTTGTATAGGCTCGCTTAAAACTAATTAGACTCATCTAATATTTTTAGGCACGCCTAACATCATTTAATTATGTTAAGATGTAGTTCTCACAGTTAGGAGTTAATCTCCATGATCTATGAAATTCTATCGCCTAGACACCCCTATTTAGCATATTACTATATATATATACTTGGATCAGATTTTTTAAATATCCAAATTTTCTAAATTATCTGCAGATATTCGAATATTTTCCAAAATCAAGTTATCCGCGAATATTCTTTTGAAGTATATTAAATAATATTTTTATAAATTGTGTTTTCCATAGAATTATAAAGACGATTCAATTCGGGTTCGATTACTGAAAAATCCCCGTTTGGCTCTATACCATGAGTAACTTTGGTTTCAGGTCAATTTGGTTATTACCCGAGAATTGAACATCTACCAGAAATAATCGATTCATATAACTTAAAATTATGTACAACCTAACCTCTTGTTACTTGATCACCTTCCTTACAAGATTTTCTCCTTTCCAAAAGATAAACCCTTAAACCTAATATTCAATTTGGAATCTCTACACTTTATCTCCTGATTCTCTCCTCTTTACGAGGCTTCCCTAAATCGATCTCAAGGATATCTTTGATTCATTGTCTAATGTTTGGTTTCATGATATCGATTCTCGAGTTTTTTTGTCTCTCTAAACATCATTATTCACGCCTAAAATCCATGATTGTTATTTGTTTAATTCTCATGATAACGAATATATGTGTTCACCTTGCTTCTCGATTTGATTGTTTGTACTTTATACAATAATTAAGGACTATAATATAGTCACTATATCGTGTGTCTGAATCGGTTCTCAATTCTTTTAATAAATTGTTTTTCGTTTTTTTATCTGTTTATGTATCTATTTTTGGATTTTTGCTTATGGCTTTGAATACTGTTGAGTTTAGAATATTTAGATTATTGTCTTTGTCTTTCAATCTCTATCTTATGATTTCACTTTTATTTCATATCTTCCTTTTGAGATGGATTCAAATGACATATAGATGAACAAAGAGGTAGATATAGAAATTGAAATTAACCAAGAAGGGTTATGACACCTAAATTTGATAAAAGGAAAGATAATGCAAATGCAAATGGAGCTACTTCTCAACTACCTAAGGCAAAGAAGTTGCTCAGCACGATGGATAATGTGTGGGAACATTTCACAAGAATAAAGGGAATCAAGAAAAATGCAGATTTAACTATTGTCACAAGATGTTTGCTTGTCCAACATCATCAAGAAACTCAAATCTGAAAAAGAATCTATCATCTTGCAAACAACATTTGACATGGTTAAGAGAGCAACATAAAAATATTATTAACGAGGATGGTCATCTAAAGAATGTCAAATTTTCTGAGAAAGTCTTCAGAGAAGCTACAAATGAGCTATTGATTGTTGGAGAATAACCATTAGCCTTTGTTGAATGCATGGCGTGGAGACACTTAAGCTCATAAGTGAACTTGTATAAATCACACTCAAGAATAACAACAACCAGGGTCATTGTTGAGATGTACATGAAGAGAAAAACATCTTTGAAGGAGTGGTTTAAGACCAACAAGCAAAGAGTCTCTCTTACTACAAACATATGGGTTGCTCCTACGACATGTAAATCTATTCGCCTTATGTTATTGCTTTTATTTATTTAATATTTATAACTCATCATGCTTTTATATTTAAATTGTTTCATTTTATTTTCCATGGTTGGTACCAATTATAGGGTGATCACAATGCATTTCGTTGATGCAAACTGGAAGTTAAGGAAGCTACATTAGGTTTTAGTACATCACAAATCACAAAGGTCAGACAATATCTAATGTTCTTCTAGAGTATTTGAATGATCAGAGTATAAAGAAGATATTATGTATTACAATAGATAATGTCACTGCTAATTAATCAGCACTCAAAAGGCTTCATCAAAGTTTTTCACTAGTCTATAATGAATTATTCTGTTAATTGGAAAATTCATGCATGTGAGGTGTTATGCTCACATAATAAACTTGATTGTTAGAGACGGCTTGACTCAAATAGATAGTAGTGTGTCTGTCGCACGAAATGTTTTTTATACGTGACATCATCTACAAACAAATTAAAGTTTTTATGTTAAGGGTTGATTCAGGTTATATATTCGGAGGCAGTCTACCACGAGATGTGAGAGCAGAGTTGTGCCTTATGTATAGCAAAAAAAGACATTTGCCTTAGGTCCCCAATATATAAGACTTTTAAGCCCTTAATTTTCAAAAGTATCTCTTATCAAAGTGGTTTAGTTTATTAAGTTGATATGATAACGACTCAAGTTCAATTCTTGGTTTTGCCTTTTTGGTAGTTTTTTTTAAATGTGGTTTCAATCTTATCTGCAATCAACTATGTCATAAGAATTGAAAGGTTTAACTATTATATCTATAGAAAGAGAACTAGTAACAGACTTAGATTATGATAATTTGGTAAGCGAGCTTATCAGAAATTCTTTTAAAAAAAATTGTATCTTCACCTTTTTAAATTACAGTTTTCTATTTAATAATTTTTTGCTTTAAAATCCTTTATAATCATTTTATTTGTTTTTTAAAATATTAAACGTCTATTTTTAAAATTGCCTTAAGCCCCGATGAAGTTAGGCACGACACTGTGTGAGAGAAAAATGGAACTCAACTTCTTCTTTTTTTTGAATAGGGCTCTTAAGCTCAGGGTGACATTTGATAAAATGGAGGCAGAAGGTAAGTTGTTCAATGATTACTTCTTAGAAATTGAAAATGAGCAAAAAGGGTTGGACCACCATCTACAAGTGACTGGAATGAGATTTAGACGTTGGTACAGTTCTTGATCATCTTCTACAATTCTACACTAGTTGTGTCAACTTCTTTTTGTGTGAGTGCCTGTAAGGTTTATGGTGAGATAATTACTATAGAGAAGAACCATATGTCTTTGTGCAATATTTTAGACAAAGAGTTAAAGTCAAAGCATAAGAAATGTTAAAGAAGTTTGATAAGTATTGGGATGGAATGAAGAACATCAATAAAATTTTAATTGTAGCTTCAATCTTTGATACCGGAAAAAAGATGAAGTTTGTGAATGTGTGTTTTGAAAAACTCTATGGGGAAGACAATCGGAAAGCTAAAAGAGTGACTCAACCAATACTTGATTATCCTAAATGCCTTTTGATGAGTATATTACAAAGGATTGATTGTCCAATCTTCTCAGGCTATTCAAAACTCATCACTTAGTAGTCAAGAGAAATCCCAAAAAATGAAATTGGTGGAAGATGATTTAGGTTATGAATGGATGAATTTCATATATACGGAGATGGTTGAAGAAATAGTAGTTTAAGATACAAGGTGAAGTTGGAAATATATCTGAAAGAGAGTATTGAGAATACTAAACTTCGTTTGGAATAGAATGTGTACTATCTTCGCAGAAGCTCAACGATTTCAAATTCCTTATTTTAGCAGAAATTGTAAAAGATGTACTTGAAAGAGAACTTATGTGAGATGTCAAACCAAAATATTGTATTTATGTTTCTAATTAACGTACTTCTTTTTCTTTTATCCTTTTTTTTGTTTTCCAAAAAATGTCTTGCCAAAAAAAATTTTCTAAACTAGTTGAAAAGTCAAACCGTAAAATATAATCAATTGTTAGTTATTACTAGTTTGTTGGTCCGCATATCATGCAGACATTAAAATTTTATAAATAGCTATAATTTTGATAATTCTGTAATATAATATTTTTTAATTTATAAATTATATTGTGTCTTTGACAAAAAAGAAATTATATTGTGTCTTTATATGTTGAATTGATCATCTTGATTCTCAGAATTTTAGTTGTATTATTTAAATTATAATTTCTATATTTTGTTATATATGTTTTGAATGTGAGTAATACAATTCATTTTTTTCTTTTGACATTCGATCTCACTAGAAACTATGATATTAATACCATTAATCATAATATTAGTGTTATCTATGACTAATTAATTTTTTATTTTCGTTTGTTTTTAAAATAGGAAATGTGATTATATTATTATTTAGAATTATGTCATTACAATTTATTATATACACATAAGAACATTAAAAATGGATATATATATATATATATATATATAACATAAGTAATATATAAGATTTTTTGCCACAATTTTTTTGTTCACGCTAGAAACCTAAATATATTTTTTTCCTATCCTACAATTTACTGTGCTTGCAATGTAAGCGTCTTTTGTTGCATCTAAAAGTGCTTTTAGCACAAGTGGATGGATCTTATATCTTACAGGAGTTAAAACATGACATTCGATGTAATGAAGCAAGAGTTGCTACACTGAAATACATGCTTGCTGATTTTGAGTATGAAGACAAACCGAATAGAGGTAAATAGTCTTCACATACTTATTTGTTCGAAGATAAAGAATTCAACATTCTTTGTATGATAATTTTTCAGACTATATAACTCCAAATCAAAGAAAACAATGAAGATGAATCTACAGTGTAGAAGAAAGATAAAGTAAGTACAAATTCTAACTTGTTTATGATCTTATATTCTTATTTCAACATTATTATATCTTAGTTGTTTTGTTTTTATGTTACATAACCAACAGACGGTGAGCGACATTTGTTTTGCACTCATTTTGTCATTTTCATAACTTCTTTATGATCTTGAAACTTAATTTGGTTGTCTTAAACTGTTTTTGGATGTTTAATCACGAGTTTATTTTGTGTTTGCTCATTTGAGTTCTTGGATATTGAAAATTGAAACTGGAACTCTTATGTTGTTCTTCTTTATATGGTTTGGATTTGGAACATATTGTTGTTTGGAATTTATGTTTTGTTGTTTGGAAAATGGAAACAAAAGTACTATAACGTATATTTATTTTATTTGGTTATTTTTCGGATAAAGCAACCATACTCGAAAAAGTTTTATATCTAAATTGGTTTTTTTTCAAAAGAAAAAAATTAGGAGTCAACCCAAATCCGAAAAATACCTACCATAATCAAAATCGAACTAAAAGAATTTCTGAAAGAGTTTTGTAGCTCTAGTATTAAAAGATCCGAAACTCAAAAGAATAGATCCGAGCTCGAATAGGTACCCGAAAGGTTAACCCTATGTTAAAAATCTTTTAAGAAAAGGTTTCTAAGTTTCAAAACTTTTGGTTTTTGTGTGGTCGTTTCCAATTTTATGCAACATAGAGTTTTACAATCCAAACTCCAATCCAAATTTTATTATCAGATAGTAACTTCACCCTTAACTGGTACAAGTGGAGACAACTTTTGATTTATCTGTTGCGTTGACTTTGTTTTTTCAGAAACTTTTGTTCAACAAGTTTACTTTTTATTTTTTAAGTCAAACTCTGTTGCATTGATTTTTTTTTTCAATGTAAAGATAATATTATTCCATCATTAGATTCACACATGGCCGACAAAAACGTAGTCTTTCCGGAGCCAAAAGCCGGCAAAGGATAACACCTTTCCGGAGCCAAGAGCCGAGAATTTTAAGAAGAAAACTCGGAATCAAAAGGAAATAGAACGGACCAAACCAATTAAAAAACAAGATGAAACTCGTGAAAAAATACAGAAGATCAAACAAATAAAACCAACTAGGAAGAGCATGGAAACGATCGGAGGAGAAATGGAGATGAGCTATACATTGAATAATTGTTTTAATCAATCATGAATCATGATACAACCAAAATATTCAGAAGATTCAACAATAATCAAGTGCATGAATGCAATTGCAGAAAAATATAAAATAAAATGATATAAAGAAAGAGCATCTACATCTACATTTATATTTTAAATTGCACAGTTAATTCTCTTTGCGTAACCAAAAAGAGCCTTCGTGGTTTCATATTAAGCTACATTGGCTAACAATGGAGGAACAAAGATTGAACCTTTGAGAGTCTGCTCAAATATGTGACCTACTTTCAGCAATTTCTCCTAAAACCAAATAACAAAAACACATTCATTTAAATAAAGATCACTAAAAACTAGTTCTTATTCTAATCCTTAAGATTAAGTAAAAGAAGTTGACAAACCTCATCGAACGCTGCACCGATCATTTGGAGACCAACGGGTAAACCCGATGGACCTCCTTCGACTAATCCACATGGTAATACAATCGCAGGAAGCCCGGCAAGATTCACATTGACCTGCATCAATCTCATATGACACAAAATTTATGTTTTTGTGTAACAGAAAAGAATCGATTAAAGAAAGAGGACAAAACTTAGGAACATTTATACCGTCATGATATCTCCAGCATACATTGCCAATGGATCGTCTTTCTTTTCACCAATCTTGTATGCAGCAGAAGGAGCTGCTGGAGATATAAGGATATCGTTTTGTTCTAACACAGCTTTGAAGTCTTTTCGAATTAGAGTTCGTACCTATATGGCAAACAACAAAACAGATTATCAAGCGAAACTGGTCTGAATTTTATATTGACCGCAACAGAAGACTGTGGCTTACTTGTTGAGCTCTCTTGTAATAAGCATCGTAGTACCCCGCAGAGAGTGCGTATGTTCCCATTAAAATTCTCATTTTCACCTAAAGTCAAAACTGTCTTTGATTATATCAAACTTGTTTACTTAGATGGAGAAATTAATGAAATCTTACCTCCCCGCCAAAGCCTTCTCCACGGGAGCATTCATACAGCTTATTTAGCTCGTCGGCCATAACTTGATTCCCATATCTTCATTTCCAACACAGGAATCAGTCTTTTTTATATGTAACAATTTCTTGACGAATTCAAATAACTATGGATATAGATAATATGTATACACCTGACACCATCATAACGGGATAAATTTGAGGATGACTCAGATGAGGCGATCACATAGTAAGCTGGAAGTCCAAGGGAGAACGAAGGAAATGATACCTGAACAGTTGGGAACAGAGTTGATCTCAGAACTATAATTGAAGTAACAAAGATATAGACAAACAAAATTTTGAAAGAGAGAAACCTCTGTTAATACACAACCCAATGCTTCCAAGTGAGAAGCGGCTTCATGAGTTGCAGATCGCACTCCAGAGTCGACGCCTTCTTCAAGTGTCTCGCGAATAATACCAACTTTGACTCCCTTCAGTGGTTTCGATTCAAAAAGATCCATAGAAGGAAACTGAGCTCGGAACTCAGGCACAACCTAAACAAAAAAAAAAGTTTTTATTTGGTTAAAAGAGAGAGATCTTTCTTTTGGTCTGATTACAATGAAGGAAACCAAAAGCAAGAGGCCTTACTTGTTTGCTACTTGTAGAGTCGAACCTGTCATAGCCAGAAATAGCATGAAGAAGCATCCCAGCATCAGCAACCGTAGAGCCGAAGCAGCCAATCACATCCAATGAAGAAGCATAGGCCATAAGTCCAAATCTAGATACACGTCCGTAAGTTGGCTTGAGACCAACAACACCACAAAATGAAGCTGGCTGTCTCACACTCCCACCAGTATCACTACCAAGAGACACCATACATTGTCTTGCTGCGACTGCTGCTGCCGAACCTCCCGATGACCCTCCTGGTACCCGGGTTAAGTCCCATGGATTGGCGGTTACCTTTTTAACCAAAACAAATCAAAAGATCAAATCCTAAACCATCACAACATAAGACCAACAAAGATCAACAGGAAGATTAAAAACTGTATTAATTTGCAAATTCACCATCAAATTACCTAACTAAGATCAACAGGAAGTTTCCCCGAAAAAGGACGAACCTGAAAGGCAGAAGCTTCAGTTGTGCTTCCCATTCCGAACTCATCCATGTTAGTCTTACCAACTACAATACCTCCTAGTTCCTTGATCTTCTTAATCACCGTCGCATCAAACGGAGGACGATAATGCTTTAAGATACGAGATGCGGCGGTAGAAGGCATACCCTCCGTGCAGATATTATCCTTAACGCCGATTAAAACTCCGGCGAGAGGACCCAATTCCTCACCTCTGGCGATTCGCTGGTCGATCTCTTGGGCATCCTTGAGAACATTCTCCGATACGTGAAGGAAGCATTTGAGGTGAGGTTCAGTGAGACGGATACGGGAGAGGTAAGACTTGGCGATATCGGCAGCTGTGGTTTCGCCGGAAAGGAGAGAGCGACGAGTGCTGAGAATCTGGGGTTGTGGAGGAGAAACAGAAGCGTCGAAGGTCGCCACAGGGGAAGATACGGCTGCAGATAAAATAGGTTTGGAGTTGTGGAACCGCCGGAGAGGGAGAAGAGAGAGAGAACGCGGCGGCTGCAATGTCGAAAACATCGCTCGCTTAATTGTAAGTTTGATCCGAATCACTAAATCATCAAATTGGGTACTGAAAGTAATAGCCACAGAACCAAGGATTCTCCGATGTATCGGCGGCTGCGTTGGTGGTTTTAGGAAGAGAGTGAAGAAGGAGAGGATAAGAGAAGTTTTTTTTTTTTCTTTCGGCAATCATTTCATTATAACAAGCCCAATGCGCATTATAGAGAGATCATAAATTTAGTTACAAAGCCCAGCACAAATACACCGTATTACTGTTGATCATGCAGTCCTGTCCTGAAGAGAGATGAGTCCGCTCAAACTTCGGCATCAAGACCAATCAAAGCATCTCTGACAAGATTCGGCACCCCCTCCTATTGTTATTGTCTTATATTTCCTTTTCTCCTATCTGAATCTCGACTGTATCAACACAAGTATCTCTTTCACCCCTACTCTGTTGCACAACAAGCTATCTGTGAACCTCTTAGTACCTAAAGATCGAAGCTTTCTTGGCTCTTAAGCTTCACAATCCTTCAAGGATGATAAGCTTGTTGTGCCTTTGGCTTTTGTGAGAAAGAAACAGAGATCAAGCAGAATAGCAAGGAGAATGGAGAGAAAGAGATCGAACAAAAGTGGCTAAGTAAAGACTAGGAATGAAATGTGAGAACATGGACTTTGCGGTAACACAATAATTGGTTGTGTAATACAAAGGCATTATCAGGAAAATGAAAAAAGCTGACGTGACAAGGATCTTGAAGACAATCTACTTCTAGTTACAAGAAGTTGGAAAAAGGATATTCAGAAGATCACGAAAAAAATCTAGAGAATATTGACGAGCAACATCTACTTAAGGAGCTAAAGTTGTGAAAAAGAGTTACGACTTTTCGGCATCATAGAAAAAGCAATCGAGAGACCGGAGAAGCAAGAGAGAGTTATGTCAAACACTTGTGGGTTCTTGGGTTATTGCGGCAACTGTTGTTGCTTAGTAGAATTAGGTTGGGTAAAATAGGTATTGGTCAGTCTTGATTGTCGTGTGTGACAAGTCAAGGAAATCTGATCAAACAAAGTTTATGTAAGATTTGTTTAAACGATATCTATTGAAAGAGTTTTTGAAGATTTCTATCGAGTTGTTAAGTCAGTGTTCTTTCAATTGGTAACAGAGCCAATCAACCCACTTTTAGGATGAGATTCAGGGACAGTGATGGATACTGGTAAAGAACTCATTACGGTGCAAAAACCAATAATTCTCGATGAAAAAAACTATGGTCATTGGAAGGTTAAGATGATGCAACTCATCAAGTTTGTTGATGAAGATACATGGACTTCAGTTGAAGAGGGATGGGAGGAACCACACGTAGTCGCTGCTGATGAGAAGAAGATTCCTAAGTCTAAAGACAAGTGGACTGAATCTGAAAAACTGTCATCTAAATTTAATTCCAAAGCTATGACTGTGATCTTTGGAGCTGTGGACCTGGAAAAATTCAAGTTGATTCAAGGAAGTGAATTAGCTAAAGAAGCATGAGACATCCTTAGAAATTCATTTGAAGGCGATGCGAGTGTGAGGAGAACCCGTCTTGATCATCTTGCCTCACAATTCGAGAATCTCAAGATGGGCAATGATGAATCTATTAAAAGTTTCAACTCTGAACTAAGTGTTATGGCACAAGAAGCTTCTGTGTTAGGCAAGAAATACAAAAATAAGAAGATGACCAAGAAACTTTTGAGATGTTTACCACCAAAGTATGATGCTCACAAAGCAGTTCTCAAAATGACTGAAAATACTGATAAGTCGAAGTTTGAAAAACTAGTTGGGATGTTGAAAGCAGAAGAGATGGAAGCCGCTGCAAATCTGAATAACACACATTCTGGCGTGGCACTGACTACAGATCATAGATTGATCGGTTTCTCAAACTTGAAGATATAAGTCTCTTGGCTAGAAATTTTGGTAAGATGATGACGCGAATGGAAAAGGAAACCTAAAGGCTTTGAAACAACCAAGTAAATATGATCTTGACCAAGCAGGATCAAGAGGTTTTAGAAATGAGAAAGAAGGAGGGAAAAGAAAAACTGAGCTACAATGTTTTGAATGTGAAGGATACAATCATATGAGGGCTGACTGTCCATTGACCAAACGTAAGGAGATCAAGTGTCTGGAGTGCAAAGGATATGGGCACACTAAAACAGAATGTCCAAATCTGAGCAGAAAAAGAGAGAAGTCGTTTGTATGTTTTAGTGATTCAGAATCCGAAGAAGACAGTGAAGATGACATGGTTAACCTAGTAGCTTTTACAGCTAAGGCTCAGGAAACAAACAAGCCACTGCTTTCAGAATCCGACAGTGATAGTAATCATGAGGTTGACACTAATTTTGAATACAAGAAGATGTATGATAGTTGGGTGAAGTTAAGCAATGAGAATCTCCAGCTGGTTAAAGATAAGGTAATGCTGAAAGCGCAAGTGAACATTCTGGAATTGGAACAAGTTCAAACTCAGAATGAAGAACCAAAGACTGATTCTCAATATAACACACGAGTGACTATGTCTGACACAACTGCTCAAACTGATCTTGTGAAAAGGTTGGAAAATCGAGTAGATAACATGCAGATACTGCTTAATCAGGAGAATGACAGGGCCAGAACCCTTGAGCATGACCTACAAGAAAATCGCAAGAACATTCGCATGCTCAACACTGGAACCAAGAATCTTGATGAAATCCTGTCAAAGGGGCAACCACCTAAAGTGAACTAGGGACTCAGATACAAAGGAGAACTTAGTGTCACAATGGAAGGATTTGTTAAAGCAAGCACTTTCATAACTGCGGAAGAGGCAGTTGTGAGGCAAGAACTTTTGAAAGCCAAAAGTGTTAACCACAGACTGACTCGTGAGACAAGACCGTTTGTTGCAGTCAATCACAAGTCAAGTAAGCAACAATCTTCTTATGTCAAGAGAATCAGAGGTTATCTGTTCTCCTGCAAAGACAATTATAGAGCTAAACACTGTTTTCTGAGAAAGAAAAGGATTGCACAGGCCTGGAAGAATCACCAATACTTCTTGGAACCAACAAAAGTCGGTATGGTTTGGATAGCCAAAACTTTATTATATGCCTTGCAAAGAGAAACAAAGACAACTGCTGAAACATGACATGCAAATACATTGCTCTTAAATGAACACTCAGGAATGTCGCTAGTTTGTAACTTTGCAACCACCAATTATGGTGAACTGTGTGTTTTAAAAGAATATGAAGATATAGAGCATAAAGACTTTCTCGCAAGTCATGTTGCTTACACAACCACAGAAAGTCATGATGTGTAGAAATGGTATTTTGACAGCGATTGCTCACGACACATGACTGGTGATATAAACTCAATGAAGCAACACACATCCCTCAAAGGAGGAAAAGTGACTTTTGGTGATGGAGGACAAGGAAAAATCTGTGGAGTTGGAAACCTGGAAAGGTCAGACCTACCTCAACTTGCTAATGTCTATCTTGTGGAAGGCCTAAGAGCAAATCTCATTAGCATCAGCCAACTGTGTGATGAAGGACTCAAAGTTGTTTCCACCAAGACATAATGTGAGGCATTTGATGAAAATGGAAATGTGGTTCTGTCAGGGATTTACTCAGGAAATAACTGTTACATGTGGAGACCCTCAGAAAAGTGTTTGACTTCAGTTGAGTTGTGGCACAGAAAGTTAGGACACATGAATGTAGATAGCTTACGTCGTTTAGTCAATGCTCAAGTGGTCAGAGGAGTTCCTAGATTGGATGACAGGACCAGCATGATCTGTGAGGCTTGCAATAAGGGTAAGCATATCAAAGTTTAGCATAAAAGAGTTCCAGAAGTTACAACCAAACGAGTCTTAGAGCTGATACACATGGATCTTATGGGGCCTGCTCAGACTGAAAGTCTAGGAGGAAAGAGATATGTGTTTATTCTGGTTAATGACTTCTCTAGATATACGTGGGTCAAGTTCCTCAGAGAAAAGAATGAAGCAGTTGAAAGCTTCAAGATACTTGCCTTACAGATCAAAACTGAAAAGGGAAACATAGTTCAAATCAGGAGTGATCATGGAGGAGAATTTCAGAATGAGGTATTTGAAAAATTCTGCTAAAATCAGGGTATTGGACATCAATATTCAGCTCCAAGAACACCTCAACAAAACGGGGTTGTAGAAAGAAAGAACAGAACTCTACAGGAAATGGCCAGAGCAATGATGCAGGGGAACAATGTGTCACACATATTCTGTGCTGAGGCGGTGATCATTGCATGCTACATAATCAATCTTGTCTATGTCAAGCATGGTACAAAGATGACACCCTACGAGATTTGGAAGGGGAAGACTCCTAACCTGAGTTACTTCCATATGTTTGGTTGTGTGTGCTATATACTTAATGATAAAGATCATCTGGGAAAATTCGATTCCAGAAGTGATGAGGGGATATTCCTTGGATATGCAACACATAGTAAGCGTTCAACGCATACAACCAGAGAACCATAACAGTTGTAGAATCAATCAACATCGTGTTTGATGATAAGAAAAGTTTAGAAGTTCATGAAGTCACCAGGTTACAGGACAATACACATAAAACAAGAGCAATTGTGCCAACAATCACTCATACTGAAGCCATCAAAGATGAATTAGATGACTCGGAGGACAACAGGGAGAACATTTAGGTTCACAGGAATCATTCAGCAGAAGACATCATAGGAGGTCTGAATGACGACAGAGTGACAAGAAAGAAGAAAATCAACTTCAAAGAGTTGGTAATACTAGCTGAAATAGTTGAGTTTGGATGTTTTGTATCCCTAATAGAATTAAAAACCATCCACGAAGCCTTGCAAGATGAGTTTTGGATTGGTTCTTGTCATGAAGAACTTGAGCAGTTTGCTAGACGTGAGGTTTGGGATCTAGTACCTAAACCTAAGGGGATCAATGTCATCAACACTAAGTGGATATTCAAAAATAAGCTTGATGAGCATGGTAATGTCATAAGAAACAAAGCAATATTGGTGGCACAAGGATACACCCAAGTGGAAGGAGTAGACTGTGATGAAACATTTGCACCTATGGAAAGGTTAAAATCAATAAGATTATTGTTGGGCATCGCTTGTGAGCTCAAGTTCAAGCTCTACCAAATGGATGTAAAAAGTGTATTCTTGAATGGCTTGCTTCAAGAAGAAGTTTATGTTTCACAACCTAAAGGATTCGAAGATCCAAACTTTCCATATCATGTGTTTCATTTGAAAAAGGCGTTGTATGGTTTGAAACAAGCTCCTAGAGCTTGGTATGAGAGGCTTGTTCAGTTTCTACTCAAGGCAAAATTTGTACGACGAGGAGTGGATAAGACTCTCTTCATCCTGCAATCTGGTCAGGATTTCTTGGTGGTCCAAGTTTATGTTGACGATATCATTTTTGGAGGAACAAAGCAAGTGCTTGTTGACAGATTCATTTCGACCATGAAAAAAGAGTTTGAAATGAGCCTTGTAGGAGAATTAAACTATTTCCTTGGGCTACAGGTTCAACAACGTGAGGATGGGATATTTGTTTCTCAAGGTGCATATGCAAGGAACCTAGTTAAGAGGTTTGAGATGCAAACAACCAAAGAATCAAGAACACCAAAAGAGCTTTACCAAAAAACTATCACGGGATGAACAAGGGGTAAAAGTGAATGAGCATATGTACAGAGCCATGATTGGCAGCCTTCTGTATCTCACAGCAAGTAGGCCAAATATATGATATAGTGTTGGTGTTTGTGCTCGTTATTAGTCAAGTCCTAGAGAATCACTTCTTGCAGTTGTCAAACGTATTCTAAAATATGTGAAAGGATTTTGTGATGCTGATTGGACAGAAAGTCTTGATGATAGGAAAAGCACATCTGGTGGTTGTTTCTTCCTCGGTAACAATCTTATTGCGTGGCATAGTAAGAAACAAAATTGTGTCACTCTACCGATAGCTGAGGCAGAGTATATCGCACTTGGAAGTTGTTGCACTCAGCTGATGTGGATGAAACAAATGTTACACGACTACAGTGTTGAATCTCATCCTTTCTTGGTTTACTGTGATAATGTCAGTGCAATCAATATCTCAAAAAACCCAGTTCAACATTCTAGGACCAAACACATAGACATCAGACATCACTTTGTTCATGAATTAGTTAAGGAAAAACTTGTTGTCATTGAACATGTCACAACTGATAAGCAGCTAGCTGATCTTTTTACTAAACCATTAGATCTTAACACCATTAAATCTGACTAAATCAGAATATGATAGGGTGCATAGAGAAAGACCATTGTTAATTGTTTCTGTTTTATCTCCCCATATCGTATCACCCTTGTATAAAACCTCTGATCAGTAAACTAGGTCCTTCTAGTACTATCCTCCAACACTATGGTTTTGAAAACAAAAAAAAAACAACAAAGAAAAGAAAAGGAGAATCGATAGAAAAATATAATGACACCCTAGAAAATTAGGGAACATCGTTTCTCACTAGCATTGATGTCAAGGATCATAATCTTGAAAGTCTTACAAATGCTGATCGATAAAAAAAATACAATGACTCCCTGAAAAATTAGGGAGTATCGATCTTCAAATTAAAACAACTTGTGTTGTGCCACTGTGTTCGGAGGAGATGTCTTGAATGGATTTAGTCTCAAAATATTAAAGCTACTTATTTTGAATTCTTTGATCAAAAGAAGCTATTCTTGATAGGAAAGAGCTAGCTTTGGGATGCTAGTTGGTTGAAAACGTTTTCTTAAAATTATGACCTTTGGAACAATGATCATGTGGTCTATGATGTGTTACTTCTCATTGTGTCTTGATCTTCTTTTAATTTGAACTTTTAACTTCAAATGGTCTGTTGGTTTGTGATATCAGCTGGTCTGCAAGTCTTAGAGGATAGTTCTTGATAACATGGGGTCCTTATGATTCAATTGTAACGAGTGTGTCATGATTCTCTTGTTGTTTCATTATAAATGGTAAATGCATCTCTCATTGGTTAATACTTGAACAAGCCTTGTGCATTTCTCATTGCTTGAATGAACTAATCAGGCCCAGTAGGCCCGCTCGTTGTTTAGTGATATTTTGATACATATTTTGCGGTCATTTAAGGAGATGAAACATCTTGTAGCACAAACCCTAGTTGTCTCTTTCGTTTTCTAGATTATGTGTGTGCAATCCTTGCTTTTGACAATGACGATGACTCGGAAACAACGGGAAGATTTACATAGGGAAGTTGCCGCTGCCAGTAGAGGACAATCATCAACGCATGTGACCCACAGTGAAGACCCAATCGATCTCGAAAAGGCGTCGTATCCAATCTCTCACAGAACACATTGTGATGGAAAAGCCCCAATGTTGGAACCTGAACACACCTGTGAGGACCAAGAGATGGGATTTGAAGATGAAGAACCACATGCAGTTAAGTTCTCATTGTTTTTGAGTACACATGTGCATCCACGCAGGGGGAGAGTACAACACATTCCATGTGCGTCGTGCTGCGGATTCTGATGTTGATGAGGATAGTGATGCGTCTGAATCTTATGGGAGTGGAATGCAGGAGTTGGATTAGTGTTGGGTGAAAATCTGTTATCATGAAACTACTGTGTGATGTTGTGGTTTAAGACTTATTAAACTTATTCTCTGTTTTCTTTTATCATGTAATATGGAACTCATTTGGAGTCCAGCTGATGGATTATTATGACTTCTTAATGGTGTTGAACTTTAACATTCTTTGTGTAGTAGCTAGCAAGGTTGTGGTGTGTGTTTCTTGTGTTTTGATTCAGGTGGCGTAGATGAACACAGGCACACAAAAAGGGGGAGAATGTGAGAACATGGATTTTGCGGTAACACAATAGTTGGTTGTGTAACACAAAGACATTAGCGGGAAAATGGAAAAAGCTGACATAGCAAGGATCTTGAAGACAATCTACTTCTAGTTACAAGAAGTTGGCAAAAGGATATTCATAAGATCACGAAAAAGATCTAGAGGATATTGAGGAGCAACATCTACTTAAGGAACTAGGGTTGTGAAAAAGAGTTACGGCTTTTGGGAATCATAGAGAAAGCACTCGAGAGACCGGAGAAGCAAGAGAGAGTTGTGTCAAACACTTGTGGGTTCTTGGGTTATTGCGGCAATTGTTGTTGCTTACGAGAATTAGGTTGGGTAGAATAGGTATTGGTTAGTCTTGATTGTCGTATGTGACAAGTCAAGTAAATCTTATGAAACAAAGTTTGTGTAAGATTTGTGTGAACGATATCTATTGAAAGAGTTTTTGAATATTTCTATCGAGTTCTTAAGTCAGTGTTCTTTCTTGAAGTAGTGTCTTTCTTGTTATTTCAATAAGTAAAACTATTTCGTTTAAGCTCTTCTATTTCAATACTTAAAGACCCGATGTTTTAGGGTTGAGAAAATCAATCAAAACATTACACAAATATCTTTATCTTCTTCTTCTTCTTCTTCTCCTTCTCTTCTCACCTCACTCTCTTTCTTGTTCATGACAGATAAGAGCAATCTTATCAGTGGTATTGGAGCAGGGATGTCGACTACTCTAGAAAGTGCGGCAATTGCAGATCCGACCGAAACCGGAACACCATCCATGGAAGAACGCTTCAACAAGATCGAAAAGGAACAAGCTTGGGTCCGTAAAGCTTTGGATCATCTATTGAGAGCTCAGGTTGGGGATATCACCCTAGTGGGGTTCACGACTCCGGTGAGTGGAAACCAAACTCCAGCTCCGAAAAGTTTGTTCACAACGGCAGGGGAAAAATCCATCGGAGAAAAAATGTACCTCCTCAGACAATAAATGGTGATGGTATCATCCCTTCTCCACCTCTTGCTGCTGCCATAACGCCACCAGAAAACCCTACACCTAGGGTTTTCGATCTGCCTTTGTATGTAAGGAAGAATCTTGAAGAATGGCTTTACCATGTGGAGAGACGCTTTGAGGCAAACAAGACGGTGGTAGAAAACAAAATGGAGCAAGCGTCTGCTTGTTTAACGGGAAACGCCGTAACCTGGCTGAGATACATCAAAGACAGGGAAGTGATAAGAGACTGGATTGACTTCAAAGACAAGTTTAAAGATAGATTTGGGCCAAGTATAGGAGGATCTGTGGTTGATCAGCAAATGAACATCACACAACATGGTTCTGTGGATGAGTACAGAGAGAGGTTCAAAGAGTTATTGGTAGAAGTACCACATGTTACTAATGATGTGGTGGAGTCTATGTTTCTTAAGGGGTTGAAAAAGAACATCAGAGATCAAGTTCTGAGATGTCAGCCAAAATGTATAAATGTGATAGTAGCTGCAGCCAGAATGATTGAGCGACAAGAGTATGAGGGTTGAGCTACTCATATAGGCCAGTTCAAAAAACCGTCTCCGCACCCGCGTTCCAACAAGCTAATCGCTTCACTAGCGAGGGACCAAAGAGGAGCCATGAGTCATCACCATATCGTCGAACAGGGGACAACAAACGAGATTACAAGAGGATAGCAAGTGGAACAGAAAATAGGAAGCTAAACCCTTGCAGATACTGTCAGGAGCAATACTTTACGGGCCACAGGTGCAAATCTCATCAGAAATTCAAATGTCTAGAAATGGATGATGAAGTTGAGCAAGAGGAGACCTATGAAGAAGCTGATAATGCTGAGGAGGCATAAGTCTCTCAGGAACCTAGAGACATTCAGCAGGTCTTAAAGTTTTCCCTGCAATCGTTGGTTGGTTTGACAGCTGAAAAATCAATGAGAATGAAAGGGAAAATAATGGGAACTGAGTTGGTAGTTCTGATTATTATGGTGCAACTAGAAATTTCATCTCTGTTGAGTTGCCAATCACAAATACCATAGGGTTTGGTGTGAAAGTGGGAGATGGACAAGTTGTGGCTGGAAAAGGAAAGTGCTCGGGATATTCTTTGAAATCCAAGGAGTAGAAATTGTAAAAGAATTTTTCATGTTTGATCTAGGATCCACCAATTTGGTGTTGGGATACTCGTGGTTAGCTTCATTGGGAGACACTCGCATCAACTGGAAGAATTATACTCTTAGCTTCAAGGTCAATGATCAGTGGGTGACACTAGTTGTAGATCTAACCTTGCAAAAGACTCAAGTCTCACTAAACTCTATAGAGAAGATGTTAGCAGAAGGAGAGACAACCTACTTAGTGGAGCTCACAATGTTGTTTGAAGGAAATACACCAAAAGAAAATACCCCGATAGATGTCGAAATACAAAAACTGTTGGAGGAATTTGACTAAGTTTTAAGTCGCCTATGACCTTACCACCAAAGAGGAGTAGAGCACATGCCATCAAACTTCTTCCTGGCACAATACCGGTAAACCTCAGACCCTATAAATATTCTTTTTTTTAGAAGAATGAGATTGAGAAGATAGTAAGAGAGCTGATGAAGGCACATGTTCTTTGACCAAGCATCAACCCTTACTCAAGCCCGGTTTTACTAGTCAAGAAGAAGGACGGGAGCTGGCGGTTCTGCGTAGACTTCAGAGCATTGAACAAGGGGATTGTTCCTGATAGATATCTCATTCCGATCATAGAGGAGCTTCTATATGAGTTGAAGGGAGCTTGTATCTTCTCAAAAATTGACTTAAAATCGCGATATCATAATATCAGGATGCGAGAAGAGGATATAGAAAAGACGGCTTTCAAAACCCTTGAAGGACATTACGAATTCCTAGTTATGTCTTTCGGTCTAACGAACGCACCGGCTACCTTCCAGTCTATTATGAATGACATCTTCTGGCCCTACCTCAGGCGTTTTGCATCGGTGTTCTTCGAGGACATCCTAGTTTACAGCTCCTCTTTAAGGGAACATCAGAAGCATCTCAGGTTGGTTTTGTAGGTGCTACTACGGAATCAGTTCTATGCTAATGCGAAAAAGTGCATGTTTGGGAAGTGAGAAGTGGCTTACTTAGGGCATGTAATATCCGGAAAAGGAGTTGTTGCAGATCCAGCAAAGATAGAAGCGATAAGGAGTTGGCCTCAACTGAAAAATATCACACAACTGAGGGTGTTCTTAAGACTTACTGGATATTATAGGAGATTTGTTCAGAATTACGGGACAAAGACCAAACCAATTATGGAGCTGTTAAAGAAAGATAGGTTCAAATGGAGTGAAGAGGCCACCACATCTTTCAATGACTTGAAAGAAGCAATGATGACATTGCCAGTCCTTGTGTTACCAGACTTTGAGAAGCCCTTTGTGATTGAAGCTGATGCACCGGGTAATGGAATTGGTGTTGTTTTGTCTCAAGGGAATATGCCAATCACATATATCGGTCAAGGTTATCCTCTAAAGGAAGACAAAAATTGATTTATGAAAGAGAATTACTAGCAATTGTCTTTCTTGTCTCCAAGTGGAGGCACTATCTGACAGGGAAGATTTTTGCGATACGGACTGACCAAAAATGTCTACAATATGTGCTTGATCAAAAATTAGTCACAACCGAGCAGCAAAAGTGGGATTCTAAATTATTGGGATTAGATTATAAGATAGAGTACAAGCCAGGAGCAGAAAATAAAGTGGTCGACACCTTATCAAGAAGGCCTTTTCCGGAGCAACTACAACAAGTTAGCCTCACATCACCATTATCGATAGATATAGATAAATTGCATGCTGAGATGAGCACTACTCCAGAGTTGCAGAAAATCATGTCAAGACTCACAGAAGAAAAAGGGGATGGAGAGTATACTGTGAAAAGCGGATTGTTGTTCAAGGACAACAAGTTGGTACTACTAAGGGGATCGAAGTTCATTACCAAGGTGTTAGAACAATTTCATGCCAACGCTATAGGGGGACACGAGGGAGTGCTCAAGACTTACAAATGACTAGCACAAGAATTTTATTGGAAGGGGATGAAAAAAGATGTCAAAGAATTCATCCGTAATTGCCAGACTTGTCAATACAACAAATACTCAACATTATCCCCTGTCGGACAGCTAGCTCCCCTTCCCATTCCCACTCAGGTATGGCCTGAAATCAACTTAGATTTCATTGAAGGGTTCCCTATCTCTCATGGTTATGATGTTATACTTGTAATGGTGGATAAGCTTAGCAAATACGCACATTTTCTGCTTTTGAAACACCCGTTTTCAGCAAGGAATATGGCTGAGTTATTCACTAAGGAAATTGTGAAACTACATGGCTACCCCGAGAAAATAGTGTCAAATCGTGATACAATATTCCTAAGTAAATTCTTGTCTGCCCTCTTTGAGTCTCAAGAAATTGAGCTGAACAAAAGCACTGCCTATCACCCTCAAAGCTATGGCCAAACCGAGGTAGTGAACAGGTGTTTGGAAACATATTTAAGATGTTTTGCAAGCGAGAAGCGGAAGTTATGGTTTAAATGGTTGCATTGGGCAGAGTACTTGTATAACTCCTCTTTTCATTCTTCGTTAGGCAACACACCATTCAAGGCATTGTATGGTAGAGACTCTCCAAAGATGCTAAGATATGGTGATCTACCCACATCAATCGCAACAGTAGAAGAGATGCTACAAGACTGGGACAACATGGTGGAGGAATTGAGAGGAAATCTGGACAAAGCTCAAAAAAGAATGGAGAATGCTACGAATAAAAAACGTAGAGAATTAGAGTTTGAGGTAGGGGATTTTGTCTACTTAAAACTTAGACCTTTTCCTCAAGCTACAATGGCAAAGAGAAGGAATGAAAAGCTAGCTCTACGATACTTTGGGTCGTATGAAATATTACATAGAATTGGGAAGGTCGCTTATAAGCTCAAGCTGCCCACACAAAGCCAGCTTCATCCGGTCTTACATATATCGCTTCTTAAACGGGCAGTACTAGCACCAAATCAGGTACATGAAATACCCAAAATTTTGTCTCTTAATCTTGAATGGCTAACCGAATCAGAAAAAGTGTTGGACATAAGGAGAGCTATGGATGGGAGAGGACCAGAGGTGCTGATAAAGTGGAAAGGGTTGCCTTTGTTTGAAGTTTCTTGGGAACCAATCAACAAGATGGCTGTGCAATATCCATTGTTCCACCTTGAGGACAAGGTGAGTCTTTTGCGGTGGGGTATTGATAAGCTTGTTTTGTCCTTGGATTTTGTGAGAAAGAAACATAGATCAGGCAGAATGGCAAGGAGAATGGAGAGAAAGAGATCGAACAAAAGTGGCTAAGTAAAGACGGGGAATGAAGTAGTGTCTTTCTTGTTATTTCAATAAGTAAAACTATGTCGTTTAAGCTCTTGTATTTCAATACTTAAAGACCCGATGTTTTAAAGTTGAGGAAATCAATCAAAACATTACAAAAATATATCTATCTTATTCTCCTTCTTCTCCTTCTCTTCTCACCTCACCCTCTTTCTTTTTCGTGATAGATAAGAGCAATATTATTAAAGGACAAATTGAAATTTTCGTGTGAGATAAAACAAGAAACCACAACAGAGGATTCAAGAAACATAACACACAAAGAAGAAGATGCACACAAGCAAGTTTAACGAGTTCAATGGGCGTTAACTACCCACCTACCTCTCGCCGGGATTTCTTTCACAGAATTCACTAGATCAATACATAGTGCACAAGTGATCAGTACCTACAGAGATAGAAAGGTAAGCTTCAAGTATCTGGATTCCAATCTCGGTTTTCTAGAGTCCAATTACTCATACCTTAAATGCAGCAAGTTCAAAGCATCCTGAAGCTTGCTTGCAGGTAAGACTTTTCTGAACATATTTGTAAAGTTATGCAAAGTAGATATCTTCAACAACTCCACATTTCCTTATGCAATGACATCTCATATATAATGAAGCTTAACATCAATTTTCTTTGTCCTTTCATGGTGCACATTATTCTTGGAGAGGGTTATGGTACTTTGTGAATTTCAAAATATCTCTACACTTTTCTTCTCATAACCAAATTCTTTCAGCAATCCTTTAAGCTAGATGGCTTCGTTGACAGCCTCGGTAAGGGTCGCAGTAGATGCCCTCCGCAAGACGCTCTGGTACAAGTCAAAGTTCAAGAAGTGGATTTCTATCGAAAACCACGAACAATCCAGAACGCGCTTCACAAAGCAATGAACTTCATAATCATCGAGGAAGAGATGAAGGTCCTATCGCAGAAGCATAAGCCGTCGAAGGCGCTCTCGAAAGAGTTTGTCCCAGAGCAAAAATCGAAGAAGAAAGCTCCCCGAAACAACAAGTACGTCCACCATGAGGGAGAAGACCTCCAAGGTGCGCACAACTACGCCGTTGGCTCCCAGTCTGAACAAGGGAAAACTTCGTGGAACACCTGGATACGTAACGCAGCTTATGACAAGAACGCCTTCTGCAAATTTCATCAGACAAAAGGTCACTTCACTGTGAATTGCAAAGTTCTCGGAGCAAGACTTGCTGCAAAACTGCTCGCAGGGGAGCTCTCGGACATGACCAGCATCAGAGACCTGATTAGCGACACTGACCGCGAAGCCGCAACCAACAAAGCGCTCCTGCGCGATGTCGTCCATGCTGACGCTAAACGCGGCAGGAAACCTGATGAAAAAGGCAACGAT
>OVAN01000916.1:0-48026 GCA_900406275.1 Anastatica hierochuntica | reverse complement strand
TCCAAAAGAGAATGGAGGCTTAGGCTTCAAATCTCTAGAGGATTTTAATACTGCCTTATTGGTTGCTCGGGTGCTGCGGGGGAGATATTTCAAGAAAGTCCATCCACTGAATGCTAAAAAACCAAAATTCCCCTCTTTTGGCTGGCGAAGTATTTTTTCCACTCAGACATTGATCAAGGAAGGGGCGAGGATACGGATAGGATCTGGTATAAGCACGTCAGTCTGGAATGATCCATGGATCCCAGACATAAACCCACGACCTGCGAGAGGGCGGGGTAGTGTGTGGCACCCAAGATTGGAAGTTCAGCATCTAATAAACCCTACAACGAGGGAGTGGCATTTACCGATCCTACAAGAGTTTATTGACCCTGAGGATGTGGGGCTCATCCGGGGTATTCAGCCCAGTCGAACTACTATTAGTGATGGCCTGGTTTGGCATTATACCAAGTCGGGGAATTATACGGTTAAATCGGGATATAAAGTTCTCAATTCTTTGAACATTAGTCGCCTTACTAAAAATGGCTGGGGACCAGGATTGGAAACTCTGAAGGCGTTTGTATGGAAAATAAAGTGTCCCCTTAAAATACAACATTTTCTCTGGAAAATGGCCACATTAGCTTAGCGGTGGCTTCAGAAATCACGAAGCGGGGTGTACATTGTGATATAACGTGTCAACGGTGTGGAAATGCTCCGGAGACAATTAATCATGTATTCTTTGAGTGCGAATCGATCCGGAAAATTTGGATTTCCTATAGGGATCCGAGAACCCCGAGGTTCTTCCCAACAGGGTCATTATATACGAATCTAGATTATTTGTTTTGGCGGAAACCTAAAATGGATTCCATAAACGGGAAGGAGCTCTTTTCATGGGTGTTATGGTTTATTTAGAAAGCAAGGAATAAAAAGGTTTTTCAAGGCATCCAGGTAGAAGTGAATGACATTATACGAGATGCTAAAACGGACTCGTTAGCCTGGGAAGAGGCGAAAGCCATTCCCTCTCCTGATGCGGAACAAGTGTTGCCAGATAACTCAACTCACTCCGGGCTGATCTGCCGAATAGATGGCTCCTGGAAGCATTCTGACCCCACTTCTGGTCAGGGGTGGGTATGTCAAGATAGGGACAACAACGTTATTTTGGTAGGGGCAAGATGTGTCCGCCGAAGCCTATCTCCACTGCATTCCGAGATGGAAACACTATTGTGGGCTATGCACGAATTGAGTACCAGAAGGATCGACTGCCAACTTTTCGAGACGGATTGTGTAGAGCTCTCTACGATTCTTCAGCAGCCAGAAGACTGGCCAGCTTTTTTCACGACTCTCCAAGAGTTCCATCTTCTTTGTGAGCAGTTTCCGGGGTTCTCCCTATCTACCATTCTGCGAACGGCGAACGCACAAGCGGACTGTCTGGCAAGAGGCTCCCGTGTTTTTAATACTAATTATATTTATGTAGCATCTGATCCCCCGAACTGGGTAACCAGTCTCGGTGTGACTTTTTGATTAATGTTTGGTCGGCAAAAAAAAAAGTACACATTGATGATATAATGATCTAGGCATGCATCTAAATATGACAATTTACAAAATTAAAATACTGCAAACATGTAACAATATCAAAGTCTTAAATTCACACTACACAATATCAAAGTCTCAAACAAAACAGAATATTAGCATCAAACTTACACAATATCAAAGCTTTCAAGTCTTTTCTCTTCCTCAAGGATAAATTAGAAATCATCACCAACTTCTTGAAAGCCACAAAACCAATCGCTTACACATATCAAAGCTTAAACATCTGTGTGTAAAAGGCACCTTCTATATTTGTTGAGAACATGACTATATATACTAAATGATGATTCTGACGCAGCCGTTGTGATAGGGATATTAGGGACATCACAAGTCCTTGATGCCAACTCTTTAAAACGCCTTGAATTACCTTCCCAATATGCTACCACATCCAAGTTTCTAAGGGGGGGGGGGGTGTATTCAAACAGTGATTCGAGTGATTTGTATTAAAATCTAAAATTCCATGTTGTTGAAACAAGAATTTCAAAAAGTCTTATAAAATTCGTTGGTATCGAAATAGTGATTTTAAAATTATCTTCAAATCCACGGTTATTGGAACTATTTTAAATAATGGATTTTAAGTGATTTAAGATGTTTTAGTGGAATTTTTTTGTTAAAAATACAAAGACATAAACCACATGGTTTTAAGTGGAATTGCAGAGAATTTCTAAAAAAAATCACAACTACTTCCCTAATTCATCAAAATCTTCTAAAACCTCATTAAAATCAAATATCATCAAATACTCATTTCAATACATCCCCTAAGTGTAACCATATCTAACACTAGCTCATTCAAGTTTGTTTCTAACGGTGATTTTCTAATACCACCCGTCTTGTGAGAAAAGTAAAATTAAAACAACTGAAAAATAGCACATAACCAATGTCAAGTAATAAGAATTTAGATATTATCATATCAAAACATAGCTAACCAAAACAACAAGATTTCAAACCAGAAACAGATTGTATAAGAGATAATGAATTTCAAACCAAAAACAGATGTCAAACCAGAAAAAGTTGTCTAGAGTGTCATGCACTTAACCGAATACAAACCGGAAACAATCTGTTACGAGAGAATGAATTTCAAACCTGAAACAGATTTCAAACCAGAAATAGAAAAATTTTAGATAAAAATAAAATCTACGATATGAAATTTACATCATATCTTGAAGGGATGTTGCCTCAAGAAACATGTGAAGTAGATGCTCTAATGATGATTGTATCTATTTTATATGTTCCAAAAAGTTTAACCATATTGCCACACACATATTCCAAGTTTGACTTGCTAGTGGGTGGATCTACAATATTGTAACAATACTCTGAAAAGGAAAAATTCAATTTATTATCAAGTACTGCTGTAATTGCTAGTATGTCACTAAACTCTCTCTAATACTTGTTGAATTTCTCGTTCATAGTCTCTACCATTTCACATATAACCTGACCTTCATAATCTTCATGTTTCTCAGCCAACGCTTAACCGACCACTCTTCCATAAAGTACAAGTTTGTTGTGGGATATCATGAACCATAAATAAGCTTTGTGACCTCAGTAAATGGCTTCAAGAGCTGCATATCAGTTCTGATCTTTCCCACACAATTTCAAATGGAAAGCTTTTATAACTCCTCTCAATCTCTCCAAGGTTGCGTAGGACGTACTTAAACTCAATAGCCCTATAGAGCACCAAATGTGTGGAGTTCCAACGTGTTGTCATGTCTAATGCCAGACTTTCTTCAGCTTGAATTCTAAATGTTCCCATACAATTTTGAAACATGTTTTCACTAGACTAAGATCCCTTCACAAACGTAACATTGTCCCTAATCTTATCTAAAGCTCCACTAAAAAGAGAGAAGCCATCTTGCACGATCGAATTTAAGATGTGAGCTGAATATCTCACATGAAAAAAATTATCCATTGCACACCAAATCCTTTTGTAGCTTTCTCTTCAAAATGACTTATATATTATCATTAGATTATGCATTATCTACTGTTGCAGAAAATACTTTCTTCTCTAATCTTCATTCTTTCAACAACTTCGTGAGCTCCAATGTTATAGCAACACCAGAATGTGGAGGCGGAAAAGCACAAAAAAATATAATCTTTGTTTTCAAAACTCAATCTACATCTATGTAATGGGTTGTCACGCAAATATAATCTTCTATTTTTATAGCTCTCCACATATTTGTTGTCAAGCAAACCCTACCAGGGATTTTAGCCAATACTTTCTTAAGCTTTTTTTTCTCTTTCTCATAAATTTTAAAGACATATGATGTTGTTGTTGTATTCATACTTCAAAACTCTATAGAAGGATTATTGCATATTCAACAAAGGAATATGGGAAATTATGTGTAATTAAAGCCACTGCAATCATTTCATGGAACATTGACATATCCAACTTTCAAAAAAATACTTCTAAGTGTACTTCCAGAAGTCTTTGAGCAAGATTTCATATGGCGATTCAATATATTAGTTCCATTTTCACGCAGATTCAAGCAATATGTCTTTTCACAATGTTTCATGTAACATCATCTTTACCATCAAAATATTTCTCTCTTAGTATGAAGTTTTTCAGCACTTAGCATGACGTCTTCTTGAACTACTCGACCTTTTTGTTTCTTAATTTTCCCTGCAGAACCGGTTTCCTGAGGCATTATATCATTCTCATCATCATATTCATTGTCCATATCTTCATATTAAAGACAAAAATTGTCTTCATCAGTCAAATTTAGAGTATCAAAACTCAATTTTCTGGAAAACTAGACAAAATTTAAACCAATAATAGATAATATAATCATATATGAAAATTGAAACCACATCATGTCTCTTTAGTGACCACGAATCAAAGAATCAGATAAACAATACTGGCTACTTTCTAGCTACTTCATATAACAATATGATCTCACATAATTAGAACCTTGTAATAAACTGTACATTTTGGCTACTTTCATCTACCAAGTAAATTTCCAATAGATCACAAAACATTATCCTATGTTCACATAACTAGAACCTTATAACAAACTATACGTTCTGACTACTTTCACCATAACATCAAATTAACACAAAGTAGCAGTTAAACTATGCTAATCCTTTAACAAGCTACAAGTATCTACATATTTGAAATAAAGACACACAATCTTTGTACTTTACTAACAAAAAAACCATTCTGAAAGTAGTAAAATCTTGCCAAAGTTCTCAAAAAGCTTATGTGAAAAACTCCTCAGTAAGCAGCTATGTGAACCCCTGCAACCAAATAATCAAACTTTTATTCAACCCAATACAGAACCAACGATGAATCTTCAAAATTGACACAAGCAAGAAGAAATCCAAATCGATAGAGAATCAAAACAAAAGCAAATAGATAATTACTTTTAGCAAGTAACACCGCTTTCTTCAAAATCAAATTCTCAGAACACGTCATTGAACAAATCCATTAGCAAAAAAATTTTAAGCATTAGCAAAAACAACCTTAAACAACCTTAAGAAACCAACCAAACAAAAAAACATAATCTAATCTTCAGCCAATAGTCAATTAACCAACAAGTAAGAGTTAATGTGTATCTTCTTTAGTGCCTTCAAGGGTTTGTGGTGACGGAGGAGGAGATTCAACCAGCGGAGAAGAAGCTAAAAAGAGAAAGAGGTTTCCATTGATTCTCTCTCTGTGTTATTAGCTCGGAGAGCTAAAAAGTTGTTTGAATCACATAGAGGAAGAAGAAGCTCACCGTAAATACCAGACCCTCACCAAAACCAAAGGGAGAATCGACGATGGTAGATACAGGAGATTGATGACGATTTCTACAAGAAAATATTAAGCTGATTGAAGAAGATTTTTGCAATTCACGACCTGAGAAACGGAGAAAAACAATATTTTCTATTCTGACAATATGTTTTCCCCAAATTGAAGTGAACATTTTTCAAGTAAACCCTTAATCTTTAATATTATCAGCTAACCTAGTATCCATTTGGTCTTACACCAGTTTGTCCACAAACATAATTAGATCATGTATTTTCTAGAGATGATCATGGACCACCCATAATGGCTTGAATTGGTTTTGCCCACAAAAAATCCAACCAATTGACAATTTTAGGTCCAAAGATATTTGGTATTTGACTCTCAGTTTTGGGGCCATTATCACCCCTTGTTTTGGCTTTTTAGGCCTTCATAGATTGAATAAAATCCTGTGAGTTAAATAGAAACTTGATTTAACGTATGTGCTTGGTTGTGATAGATTTACATGTTTGCATATTGTTTATGTTTAAATATAGGGTAAACACTAAAATGATCCCAATAAAGACATAGTAACTAAAATAATACCAAAAATTAAGGGTTAGTTTAGTGTTTTATTCTCAAAATACTCTTCCAATCATTTCTAAAAAATGTAATTAAGGGAATGCCATTAATAAAAAAATTACTGGAAAAAATTTTCGAGTTGTTTACAAAAAAAAGATAAAAAATTCGTAGTGTCACTAATTTTTCAAAACTGAAAAAATTTGTATACAAATTTTTATTTTGACCCACATATTTTTTTGATGGACCACAAATTTATTGACCATATCGAAGTCACATATTTTTGAACCGTCATATATTTGTTTCCTTCCACATATTTTTCTTTCTAGTTGCTACAGAGTTTAAAATCTCTCAAAGTTTTTTCGTTAAAAATTCAATGCTGATTGTTTTATGTTAATACATACTTACGGCGAAAAAAAACAATACATACTTACATGATCATCGCAAATTTTTTGTATAATAACTACATATATTTGTCCATCACATATTTTTCTTGACATATTTTTGTATTATTTGGAAGAAATGACACCCCATAATTTTTTCTTTTATAGTCTGTAGTTTGACTACACATTTATTTCAAGAAAGTTAATTACTAGACTAACATCATGTGGTGATAGCTTTATTTTACGTAACTACAAATTTTATAAATACCATAAATTTAATGATTTTGCTACAAATTTTTTCATGTCATGATGTCACAGATTTTTCTCTGACTAGACTAGTAAAAACTTTTTTTATCATCACTGCAAATTGTTGCTAAAAATTTGTTTAATTTTTTTTATTACAATTTTTTATCTAGCTTTCTTTCGTTGCTACATATTTATATGATAAATTACTAAATTAAAAATTGTAAAATTATATTGTAAAAATTAATATCTTTGTACTTTCTTATTAATTTAGTAAGTTTATCTATGGATTATGTAAATCTTATTTTGATACAATTAACACTAATAATATCAATACATTAACTTACTCTATTAGTAGTGTAAACTAGTGACAAAACATGAAAAAATAATTAGCTTTTTGGTATTGTGAATGTCTTTTAGTGGTAGTTTTTTCTCATGTAAGTAGAATGACTCGTAGGTTCTATCTCTAATATTATGTGTTTGTACAAGTGTTTCCAGTTCATTAATTTGGTTTTTAATTTTTCAAAAACTTATAGTTCTAATATATTTCATGTTGGTTCATGTGATTCCAACACATGAACAAGACTAACAAAGTGGTCATATATTGTTCAAATTTATAAGTTTGTGAAGATCGAATATTTTACAAATTTCCTCGAGTAAGAATACAAAGTTTTTTATTCTTATTTACAAAAAAAAAAGATAACTACATGAGTTTAGCAACATAAGATAATATGAGATAAATGTAAAAAGAAATTACAATAACTAAATACAAGGTAAAACCCAAGAAAAATCTCGGGCAACAATGAAACAAATCTGGAGTAATTGTAGAAGAACTATGGACTAATTGTCAAAGCAAATCTGGAGTAATTGTAAAACAAATCGCCAATTTGTAAAAATTAAAGACAAATCTACAATAATTGTAAAATGAATATGCGAGAAAAAAAAAAACAAAATTGTAACAACTATACAATAAATCTGAAAACTAATAAAATAAATTTGTAACAACTGTAAAACAATCTATGAATTCATAATAAACGGCATGGTAATAAACCATTTCGTTTTCAACCTTCAGACCACAAATCTACAAAAAAAAATCGAAAATTTGTAGTAACACAAACAAATCTGTAGGAGAATACAAATTTTCAATCCATATGAAAATAAATATGTAGTTATTCGAAAATACATCCACAACAATAGATTGTAGAATCTGTAAAAAAATTTATAACAGTAAAATAAATATGTAACAATTGTAAAATAAATTTGTGGTCACTAACAATAATTTGCAATAATAGCAAAATGAATATGCAACAAAACTAAAACAAATCTGTAACAATTAGAATTCAATATACAGTAACAGTAAAACAAATATGTAGCAACAATAAAATAAATATGCGATCACTAAAACCAAATTTGTAATAATAGTAAAATAAATCTGCAACAACAGTAAAATAAGCCCCTAACAATAGTTAAAAAATATATATATCAATAGTTAAAACAAATATGTAACGACAGTTAAAACAAATTTGTGACAATGGTTGAAACAAATCTGCAATAACGATTAAATAAATTTGTACCAAGCATAAAAAAATATGTAAGCTCGCGATGAAGGACAATTTTGTAATATTTCACTTCGTCTTCTACCTTCCAACTACGAATTATGCAACCTTAATAGCTGCCACAATTGTTTTTTCCAGAAAATTCTTTGCTTTTCATACTTTTTTTAATCAAAAAATCTTAAATATATCATATATATTCTAAGATTTTATCCAACAATGAAAAAAATGAAAATCTTACCAATTACATAAGTAAAAATCAAAATATAAGATGAGTTAACGAAAGGAAAACGGCGGAAGAAGATGAAGATGGACGTTGAGCGATTGAAGAAGATGAAGATGCACAAAAGATAGCATGGAGATGTGACGGAGAAAGTGGGAGGAGAAGATGAAAGTGACGATGAAAGAAGAAAACCAGAAAACTTTTTTTATGGTTTAACAAATAAAGATTTAGGATAATTTAATTTGATGGCAATGAGATTATTTGTTTGAATTAGCATGAAAAAGATCAATCAAAATGACATTCTTGAAATTATGATGAATATTTAGGTTTAATGGTAATTGCCAAAAGATTAGAGTTAGTTTAGTAAAAAGGTGCTAGTCTAGTAATAAATATGTTTTCTAGAGTTAGTTTAGGTAATTTTCTCTTAAATATATGATATAGTATTATCAGTTGTTTCTGTTAACAACTTACATTATACAATTTTGAATTCGAATGATAATATTAACCATTGCTTGTGTTGTTTTATTAGTTTTAAAACACAACTAAAGCTTGATCCGCGCGACGACGCGAGTGATAATTTTTTAATATATTCAATATATGATTGATCATATTTAGATTTTTGAGTAACGGGTTCTTGATTTTCTGTTATTCTGTGTTTCAAGTTCGAGTTGAGGTTCAAAATTTTTAGATTTTCAGTTATTTCAAATTCCTGGTTCGGGTTTAAGTTTGGGATTTCTGGGTTTTTGAAATTTTTGGGTACTTGTACGAGTTCGGGTACGAATTTGGTTAAAATAACACCCGGTATCCGAAATCATGAAACAAATCTCTTGGAATATTGCTTTAAAAAAACTCAGATGACTAAACTTAAAATTTTATTGTTTATATAAATTAATTATATAAATTTTATTAGTTTTCAATCACCTTATAATTTTTGGTACTTTTGTAACAAATATTATTTTGAAAATATTAATATTGTAGTATAAATTTTTTGAAAATTATAGTTTTATTTTAAATTTGTAAACAAAATATATTTTAAATTTTATGAAAAATTATGGTTTTAGTCTTTAATTAAATAATTTATTTTTAACCAAATCTAACCGTATTTATATTGGGGTACCAATAACAGAATATTCTAATAAATTATCTATCATTATTTAGTTGCATTGGCAGTTTACGTAATATACCACATTAGAGTAAGAATATTTCTGTTTTAATAAAATAGATATTTTTTATACCAAATACTTTTTCATATTGTCAGAACTAGGCCTGAGCAAATTAAAATTTGGGTCGGGTATTTCGGATTTTTGGTATTTTGGTTCTTAAGTCGGGGTCTGTTCTGGAATTTTTGAGTTCGGTTCAGTTCAAGTTAGGTATTTATCTTTGAAATCAAAAAATATCGATACTTGTTCGGGTATTTTCAATTCTAGTAATATGGTTACTTTAAGTACCGAAATACCCGAAAAATATCCAAAGTAACCAAAAATATTCGAAAATACTAGAACAATATACTAAAAATATACGAAATATTCAAAATTACTTGAAATATCCGTAATACTATAAAAATAATAACAATTTAGAAAAAAATTAGAATTTTGATTATTTATATTATACATATATATATGATATAAATAATATTTTGGATATGTAATTATTTTCAGAGTATTCGAGTACTAGTTCGATTTTCGATTTGGTTCGATTCAATTTCGGTTCTTTCGGATATTGAAGTGAAGACCCATTCGGGTATTTCAAAGGTACGAGTTTGGGTTTGGATCTACTTTTTCAGTTCGGGTTCGGTTCGATTCTTCGGATGTGGATATTTTGTCCACCCTAATCAGAACTCTAAAAGTATTGCTAAAAAGATAGAGTATTTGAAAATTAATTAAGATTTCTATATATATATATATATATACTTTTACATTTCTTTAAATTGATCGATCCTGCTAACTAACAACGTGATGACATTATTCGTTAATGACTTTTAAAGATTTAACCAATTTAAAAGGAAAAAAAGAAAAAGAAAAAAAAACAGAATTGATATCTGGAAAAATATGATTGCACTAAATATGAAGAAAAAGAGGCAACTAACTAAATCATAATTATCTTTTTCTCTGCCGACGGTCATAACTATATATATACTGTATAACGTACTGATTATATTTTAGACACAGTTACATTGTATTTTGACAAATTTATAATTTATAGTAATGTCATGGTTCGCTATAAGGAGAGCAAAAAGTAAAAGAGAGATCAACATGTTAACACTACATGTGCGTGAACGAATGGAAAACGCTTTGAAACATCTGTTTACATTATCAGGCTTATTTCACTCATGGAATTTAAAGCACAATCATATGATATGATGGTGCTTCTCATATAGTGAAGTTAGATAGTCGGATATATTCATGTCAAAAGTGGCAATTAATTAGAATACCATGTAAACATGCTTTTGCATGTGCTGCTCTGATGGATATTTTCTCTAATTCAATGGTCTTCCATTCCTATTTTTTGGAGGGATGGGGAAACACGTATGTAGAAAAGATTTATCCAATACCAGCATTTGGGGGTCAGCCATTGGGTGCACTTGAGAACAAGAAAGACACAAACACACTTCCCCCAAAGGCTAGACGCTCTCCTGAAAGGCCTAAAAAACTCAGGTCCAATCGTGTGGTGAATTCAAGATAATAAATAGAAATGTTATATAAGTGGAAAGTCTAGTTTAATAATAATACAAGTAAATCAAATAATGACAAAAACTGAAATGTGACAACTAAGTTTTTGTTTGAAATTGAATTGCAGCGTAAAAGACGCAAGGGCAAAAAACGATGCAGCCGTTGTTTTGGACTTGAACTTGGACTTGATGTGGGAGCTAAATCCCACGCATGAGATTTGCAAAGAATTTGGATGAGGAAAAGACTTGTCGGAAGAATCCCGTTTAGAACTTGAGATGAATGAACCGATTGATTCCTTTATTGACTATCTTGAATTAACACAATGGATTTTGTAGGAAAGCCACGAATTGAGAACAAGTGAAATGGACAATTGCAAATGAGTTTTTTGTAGGTCTTTTGTGCGCCCCCTTTCTCCTTAGGGAACCTCCCCTCTTATAGTTTTAAGTTTGAAGATCTCTGCTACTAGCTCCCTGGGATCTCCTCCGCCAAAGTCGGAACTTCTTCCTTCCTTCTTGACTTAGTCTCAAGGTTTCTTTCTTGCTTGCGAGTTCTAATGTTTATGTAAAAAACATCGTTTACATCTTCCTAAATAGGCTTTAGTATCGAAGTCGAATATGAGCCCAAGAGTTCCCCCCAACATTTGGACTGAGACCCACGAAGCCCAAATGTGAGACTTCGCTATCTAGATTCAACTCCCCTCTCTCGATAATTTCCGATACCTTCAAATCTTAACTAAATATTTGAATTATTTGAAATCAACGGACGGGATTAGCGGAGATTATATGGACGACTAAGATTATAGGGTAATCGAAAGGTTTACCTTTGTCTTCTGCACTAATTGATGCGGTACAAAATAGCCTATTAACTGCCTTCTTCCACTACACCACACATCGATTCACGATTTACAAGGTAATCTCTTCCTCTCTTCTTTTTTAAACTATTTCAGATTCCACTAGTTTTGTAGTCTCTTTCGAAACCCTTAGGATCACTTAGGTCTCCCCAGTTCTGAATCCTTAGTTAGGTTCTTATCTGTTTTTCGTTAAAAATCCTCCATCGACTTTCCCTTCCTATTACACCATCCGCTATTGTGATTAACGATGGGTTGAGGAAGAGATGACGTTGAAAGCTCAAAACTCCCAAAAGAGGATCGGAAGTGCAAACGCACCAAAAACCCAACGATTGACAAAACCGTTGATATTGCAATCAAGACGGAGATGGTGTCTCAGTCCTTAGCCGCTGCCGGCTTTGGAGGAGCTTTATTTTGACACCATCAATCCTTGATTCTGTCATACAAAGAGATCGTAAATCTAATGCCGGAAGCTGGAGCCTCGAAAGACTTAGCTAGAAAATGTGACCCTGATGACATCCCCGAGAATCCTCCGCCCGAATGGTTTTGCATTCACGAGAACTACATCATCAAGTATCATCTTAGGTTCCCCCTCCCGGATCTTCTTCCGGATTTGCTGGACCGTTATGGTCTGGATCTCCCTCAACTTTTTTGCCTTCTGTCATTAGGGTTCTGCCGCAACTCTCCTCGGGGTGGTACGACATGCCCAAAAGACTTCAGGTAACTTCTTGGTCTAAGATTTCTTTTTGGTACCTAAGCGTCTTTTGAGGTTCGCTAAGATTGATTTATTTGCACCTTCAGCTTGATCATTTCTCTGAGGATATCAGGGTGTAGATGTGGTTAGGCGTATATTCCAGGTGTCGCAAAATGCTCTAAAATCTTCAAATATGAATTGCGATCCATTATCGATTACGTTTCGTAAGGGATTCCGTGGCAACATATGAAATCTCGCCACATGAATCTTTCTACTTCAAATTTGGTCACTTTTTGGAGGGCTTCAATCTCTATCCACTTGGTAAAGTAATCGGTTAGGATTAAAAGGAATCATAGCTTTTGTTGCCCTTTACCTGAAGCCACTAAGGGTCCCACGACATCCATAGACCAACGTATAAAGGGTTACGGTGTAGATATCGAGGACAATTTCTCAGTCGGTTGGTGGATGATCGGGGCCTGTCTTTGACACTTGTCTCATTGAGAGGAATAGGTTTCACAATCGGTAATTATGGTAGGCCAAAAATATCCTTGCCTTTTGATTCGAAAGGCAAGGGCTCGACCTCCAGAGTTGTTACCAGATGAGCCTTCGTGCACTTCTGCCATAAGTTTAAGAGCATCGAGTCCATGGACACATTTCAAGTAAGGTCCCGAGATGCTTCGTTTGTAGAGGTTGAAATCAATTATGTAATATCTTGCGCTTATGGCCTTGAGTTTNGGGGGGGGGGGGGGGGGGGGGGGCACACCCTCCCTAATGTATTGCATAATTAGTAACCTCTAGTCTGGTCTTCCAAGTGCCTTATCATGAAGAGACACTGGTGGTTCCTGCGGTGCTTCATCCGCAAGCTCCAGGTTATTATTGGTGTCTAGCTCTTCATGAGTTTGGATTTTGCCTTCAAAGGTATCTTGAGAATCAGGGTCCAAAGAACCTTTGTTCTCAAGGATGCTTGTTGCGCAAATATCCAAACTAGGAGGTGTCATTCATCTTTTAACATGTCAGGTTTTGGTTTTTGGGAACCAAAAGGTGGTATGAACTTGGATAAGATGTTCATCTTGAACTGTCGTTGCTGCCACCACGTGGGGCTTGATGTCACTTTTCTGGTCTTCTGAATCGTTTTTGATAGAAGTCTTGGTGGCGATGTCGATACTTGGTTTGTCTATACCTTCGATAGGTATAATGCGTTTTACAAGGGGGTCGGAGGTAGAACCTAATGTTGTCGATGCATCGGCGGAAGAGTTTTCTCCTCATGGGATCCTCGTTAATTCGAACTTGTCAAATTGCTTAGTGAGGTTTTGTACGACCTCATGGTATGCCCCCATTCTTTCGTCCTTTGTTCCGAACTCGCCATGAAATTGGCTCGCTACGAGTTGGGAATCACTGAAAGAAAATTTGGTTGTATCCTGAGAAAGTGTCCATGAAGACAATAAGTGGTGTCCTACCATTGCCTCCACTAAGCAATCAATATGAGGTAACGGAAAGCTGTCTTTAGGACACGCCTTGTTTAGGTCAGTGAAGTTGATACAGATCCTCCACTTTCCGTTTTTATTTTTGACTACGACTGGGTTAGCGAGCCAGTCGGGGTAGTGAACCTCCTGAATGGAATTTTCTTTCATTAGTCGGTCGATCTCATCGTTAACTGCTTGAGCTTTATCGTGGCCAAGCTTTTGATGCCTTTCTTTTATCGGCCTAAACGTAGTGTCTACGTTAAGCTTATGAGTAATCTCGTAAGGGTCGATACCTTTCATGTTATCAGTGGACCATGCAAAGGTCCTGACATTGCTCTTGAGGAAGTCTATGAGCCTTCTTTTGGTTTCAATGGTCAACTCTAATATAATGCTCATACACCATTCAGGATGAGCATCGTCGATGCTGACTTGCTCAGTAAGGTTTCGCTGAGGGCCTCACATATTTTCTTGCATTGCGCGTTCCTCTTATATCTGTAATTGCTATTATGTACATTACTTCATGATCTGGAAACCTCCAATGTAGCAGATTTTGGAAACCCTTTAGCTACCTCGAATCGTATCTATTCCGTCAGGTGTCGGGAATTTTACACATTAGTGTAAGTAGGTTCCACTGCTTTCATTTTATGGATTCAAAGTCTCTCCAAGATCGCATGGAAAGGGGTTGGGTGGTCTATCACCACGAAATTGATCATTTTTCATGACCCCACAGACAATGACTAGGAGTTAGATTTTTGCTAGAGAGGTAGTGGTCTCCTCAGAGAAACCTACGAGATTAGCTTTTTGCCCCATAATCTCATAGTAGTCTATTTTCATCCTTTTTAGGGCATTGTAGAAAATGAGATCGATAGAATTTCCGGCGTCAACCATCAGCTTAGGTACCTTGTACCCTCTGACGTTAAGTTTGAAAACTAGAGTGTTATCATGAGGTTTGTCGAGATCGTATGTCTCACTTTCCCAGAAAGAAATTTTGGTATTAGATTCCTGGGTGGGAGGTTTCGTCTGGGCACCTGATACGGCATTGCGTAGGTGACCCTTGATCAAGTTAACGGAATCTCGGCAAATGTCGAATCCTCCGAGGATGTAGTCTATCCTCGTATTAGAAGGCTGCGAATTTTTGAGCTTTCACAAATAGAGTAGCTACTGTCCCTTTAAGGAGAGGCGGCGATGCACATTTCAGAGGCTCTTTACGAATGGAAGCTCCCCGAGGATCATATCGACTTTTTCTTGGGAGTTGGAGGTGGAGAATCAGTCTCCTTTTTTAGAGACCTTCTGATTTAGGGGATGTGGTCTCCCTCATAGCTCTCTTTTAGAAAGGGGCTGGTTTCCTGAGCTCCACGTCTTTTAGCTCTCCAACATCGAATTTTGCTGCTAGTTAATGTTGGAGATCCCAACATTCTTCCGTGGAATGACCCTTCCTTTCGTGATAAGAGCAAAATTTTTTTTCGTCATACGATTTAGTCCAAGGGGCTTTGTTTGTTGACCAAATGAAGGTACCTTTTTGTTGTGTTTGATCAATAGTGTAGGAATGCTCACCATGTCCTTGATTGTTTTTAGGGTTACCCTTTTTAGCAGAAACCTTGGAATATTGAGACTCGCCCTTCTGAGGGTTTTGAGGCTTCTTATGGATTTTTTCCAAGGTTGCGGTCTCCTCTTCCAGAGTGATGAATCGGGATGCTATATGTAGTGTATCGTAGATCGTTGGAGGAGGGTAAATAGTTAGTTTGGACCAAAACTATGATCGGTACTGTAGACCTCTTTGCAAAGCTTTGATGGCCACCTGGTCGTTGGGATTCAAGAGCTTAGTTCTCACTACTATGAATTTATCTATATAAACCCTAAGCGTGCCCCCATCTCCTTGCCTAATTTTCTAGGGGTCTACCTCGGAAGCCTGTTTATCGATATGAGTCGAGTACTATTTTATAAAGGCATCAATTATCTGATTGAAGATATAGATCGAGTTCGGTTCGAGACCTAAGTACCATTCGAGGGCTGCCCCTGTCAGGTGTGGGAACCAAAATTCGCACTGTCGATTATCGTAATCGAAGGAAAGTCAGAAAACCCTAACTTTTCCTTAGGTCCCGGATTTCTGCTAAATTAAACAACGACAGATCAAAGTACGAAATAACAGACGACGAAATCAAAGTGGAAAGTGAATTGAAAGAAAATAGAGCAATACAGATCTTATTCCAAATCTTTGTTGACCGTTATAACAGGTTATAAGCCGTGGCCGCGAGAGCTGTTAGCGAGTATCCTAGTTCTAACAGCATAAGACTTGTAAACCTAATTGAGACGCAGCTCGCTAGCGAAAACGAAAATATTCCTAAAAGCCCTAAGTGTGAATTGTGAAGAAGTTTTTCTCTATGTCCCTCATTCTTCTCCTTAGCCTCCCTTATAAATGCCTACGTAGGTTAATCCCCTTTCCTTTTACGCCCTAGATTTGAGTATATCTTTCCGCGGAAATATTCATTTTTCTCGAGAATATTCCTTATCTTCGCAATTTTTCCACATTTATCTCCAGACTTTAACTTTATCGCATTTTCCTTTTATCTTTCGCGGAACTCAGGTAAATCGTTGGTGCAGCTAGGCCAATTCTCGTTTTGGAATCGTAAGTGGACTTTTGTCGCGTTTTGGGCCTTCCTGGACTGTTTAGCGGCTAAGTGACAATTTCTTTTGGAGAAATCGTTCTTCATACGACTATGCGGTGACGGTTTTGCGAAGTGATAACACCGAACGTATACTTAAGACAACGTCGGTGTTCGAGTTAACCGTTATCGTTTTATACAATTGATACGAATTTTTTACGAAAAGAACAAGTCTTTACGATTATTGCCGCGAAACTTCAATGGAAACTCCAATCGAGATGAAACAGGAGACAATCGAACCGAGATTCGAAGGAGAAGATGATCGAGAGGACAACTAGACATTATCTGTGTCTAGTCGGCCATGGGCGACTAGACACGGTTCGTGAGAGTCTAGTCGCCTATGGGCGACTAGACACGGTTCGTGAGAGTCTAGTCGCCCATGGGTGACTAGACGTGGCTCGTGTATAGTCACCCATGGGCGACTAGACTTTTGGGAAGAATCCAGTCACCCAACGGCGACTAGACCTTGCTCGTGTCTTCGAAACAACGAGACTATCCGATATTTACGGTGATTTCTTATCGCCCCAAAACTAGTATCTCGAGATCTCTTGAGAGTTATTTGGGAATCTCGGGCATTGATTTCGATGTTTTCGTTTTGAACCCCAACAGTTAGCCCCCCAACACGCAAGTTTCGATTGCGAATCTTGCGTGGGAGTAGTGTGTGTTTTAATCGGAATCTATGGCTGAGATGATTGTGAAGACGAATTTTTTCGATTATTTTATTGCTTAAAATCGTTATAAATATTGGACTCCCTCTCTTATTCCTCATTCATTCCTCACATCTTCAAACTTTTTATTTGAGAGTTATGACTTCCTCTTGTTATGGACAAAAGGGCAATGACAAAAGGGAAGCCTCGTTTTCCGAGATGATTTGTCTCGTCGAGAAGTTGAGGCGGGGGACATCGCTAGTGCCGCTCCAGTGGGCTCTCCAATACCGGTCGCGCCATTAGCTCCCGCATCTGCGCCGCCACCCCCTTCTCTGATCGTTCCAGAAGATGGGACGATCCAGCCGACGGGTTCTTTGATGACTCTCGTTCCTGTTGGTGATTCAGATCAGGAGCCCGAGTCGATGCCTCCTCCACCGGACAAGCAAGCGATCGTCTTGGGTGTGCGTGCTTCTGACGCCACTCCCGTCGTTGCTCTGGAGGGGCGCAAGAGGGTCTATGCCAGCATGGAGGTGGCTAGGAAGAAGAGATGCGTCAGAGGGGTCGAGGTCGGACCCTCTCCCCTAGGAGCTTCAAGCCTGGGCGCGAGGTCGCAGTATCGTTCCAAGGTTCGTTTCACGGCTCTTTTCTCGTTGCGTTAGATTTCTTTCCTCTTTTTTTACTCTCTCTTTTGCGCAGTTTGTATCTTTGATCGACGGAATGCTTAATGACTGTGGGTCGGAGATCGAGCGTCTTAAGAAAGAGTTGGCTGAATCGAAGGGCCAGTCGTTAAAGTTTGAGAGGAAGTTGGAGGTATCGAGGATGCCCATTCCCTTGAGGTATCTCGGCTGGAGACTCGGATTGGCGAGCTCGAGATAGAACTCGGGAAGATGGTGAGCTCGTTGCTTAAGGAGAAGACGGATAAGAAGGCTAAAGCCTTAGAGTTGCGTCGCTTGCGACGTCGGATGCAGCGTGAGGGAAGCTCATCAAGTCGTGGGATTGCTGAGGCTGTGGCTGAGTCAAAGGCTGCCCTGTATGCCGACTCTCGGACTCGCTTCACCAAGATTGTGAGCTCTCTCGACTCACTGATGGATGTTCACAACAGGGATCTCGCCTTGGCGGTTATCGAAGGTGTGATGGGCGAGATTCAGACGTTTATTGCCGAAGAGTCCCTGTCTCGGCAGGCCAAGGAGGCCAAGCTGTCTGCTCGTAAGGCGGAGCTGGAGGCCGTTGAGGGGGACTTTGGTTCTATCTTCGCCGCTCTGAAATCTGACTGTGCCCTTTCGCCGTTTCTCGATAACCCTGAGAGACAGGATATTGTGGACATTGTGCTTTGTGGTAGTACCCGTGGATGATGAGTGAGGTGGTAGTCCCATTCAGGGCATTTGTCTTTGCTATAATTTGTTTCGGTCAGATATTGCCGTTTTTTGATTTTTTTATTTTTTTGTATGTTTCAGAACTAGTCGTATGTGGCTATGAATCCGTGCCGCTTTACGGGTTTGCATCAATGAGTGATGTTTTTTTATCTCGATTTAATAGTGTATGAGTAGCACTGCATACGTGGAGACAGATTATGAGTTGTCATCTCATATTCGTTCCTTGAAGGATCGTTTTATTCGTTGTTTATTTCGTTTGCGAGTTTTCGAAAGACTTAGATGTAACCGTATACGAGGACGAAGGGAGTTTCTAACGTTGCTCTTCTCGGAGTTTTTCTGTGTGACCAAAGGGCTCCTTCGAGTTCTTCTGCCCATCGGGCCTTTTTACCGTCCAGACGCTTTTTGAGTCCGTCTAAGATGGTCTTGTTAAGGATTTCTACCTAGTCGTTGCCTTGCGGATACCTTGGGGTGGATTTAGTCAATCGTATCTTCCATTTTTCGCAAAACGCCTCGAATTTTGTTGAAATGAACTAGGATCCATTGTCCGTTACGATTTCGTATGGGACACCGTGTCTGCATATAATGCTTCTCCACACGAAAATTTCAACTTGGCGTCTTTGAAGCTAGCATATGAGTCTGCTTCGACCCATTTTGAGAAGAAGTCGGTCAAGACTAGCAGGAAGCGTTTCTACTTAGATTTATGCATTGGGCAGATGATATCCATTTACCATTGCATGATTGGGTATGGTGCTTAAATAGAGGAAAGAAGCTCCAAAGGCTGGTGGATTGTTGGCACATGCCTTTGGCATTTTTCGCATTTTCGTGCGAGTTTCTCGCAATCCTTGACCGTTGTTGGCCAATAATAGCCGTGGCGCTTAATTTTGATTGCGAGGGATCTCCCACCGGTATGATTTCCACAAGATCCAGAGTGGACTTCTTCCATGATTCTTCGTGATTCGCTTCCCTCTACGCATGTCAAAAGTGGGACGGAGAATCTTTATTTGTAGATTTTCTCGTCCACTAATACATATCGGTGGCCAGGATTTTAACTTTTCGGGCTGCCCATTTCTCGACAGGGAGCGCTCCTTCGGCTATGTATGCTTGAATTATCTCCAACCACGACATATTGCAACCATATTCGGATTGTTACGAGTTTTATTCAAGTCGAGGATCGGCTTCGTCGACGTCCTTGTCTTGTGACTAGATTAGATTTGCGATGATTGGAGGGTCGATGCTCGGATGTTTAATGAACTCCACGGGAATTACTCGCCTAAGACTCAGCTCCAAGCTTGATGCCAGGACCGCCAACGCATCGGCTGCGTGTTTTCCGAGCGAGGAATTTGCGGGAATGTGAATTTGTTGAAGTCTTGGGTGAGATCTTGAATGAGTTTTAAATATGATTCAGTCCTTTCGTCTATGGCTTCGTATTCGCCGTTGAATTTGTTCGCGAAGAGTTGAGAGTCGCAGTATGCGTGGATATTGCGTATTTTCAGTCCGCGAGCCAACCGTAATCCGGCAATAAGTGTTTCGTATTCGGCTTTGTTGTTTGAAGCGTGAAACATCAATCGGAATGACTGTTCCAGTACTTCCCCAGCTGGTGAAGTGCGCTGAATTCTGATTCCCGAACCTTGCCTGGACGAGGATTCATCGACATGAAGGGTCCAAATTGCGTCTGATTTATGATTTTCCGTGTTTTCCGTAGGGAGCTCTACGAAGAAATTGGAAAGTACCTATGACTTTGAGCAAGTCTTTGTTCGGTACTCGACGACGTATTTGCTTAACTCGATTGCTCACTTTGCTAATCGTCCCGACTGTCTGGGGCTGAGCAAAATTGTCCGTAACGGGAATGAAGTGAGTACGATGATCGTGTGCAATTGGAAGTATGGTCTTAGTTTTCAAGCTGACATTACGACGGCGAGCGTCAGTTTTTCCATCAGCAGATATCGCGTTTTAGCGTCTATCAAGCTTTTACTTATGTAAAAAATTGGTTTCTTTTTGCCATATTTTTCTCTGATGGGAACGCCACTTACAGTTGTAGCTGATACCGCGATATACAGGAACAGGGGCTCTTCGAAAACAGCTTTTGCGAGAACTAGAGGTGTTGTCAAGTAATGATTTAACTATTGGAAAGCGTTTTTGCATTCCTCGGACTATTCAAACTTTTGGTTCCCTTTCAGAATGTCGTAAATAGGTAGACACTTATCCATCGATCGCGAGATGAAGCGATTGAATGCGGTAACTCTCCCGATCAATCTCTGTACTTCTTGCTTGTTTTTCGGAGAGGCCATCTCGACCAATGCATTGATTTTTTGGGTTAGCCTTGATCCCTCGATACATGACAAGATATCCGAGAAATTCTCCTGATGCCACAGCGAACCTGCATTTCGCTGGGTTGAGCTTCATATTATGCAAGTTTAATTTCTCGAAACATTTTTGTAGATCGGCGACGTGGTTTTTTTCCTCGAGAGATTTTACGAGCATATCATCAATGTATACCTCCATAGACTTCCCGAGCTGCTCGGATAACATAAGATTGACGAGTTGTTAATAAGTTACCCCATCGTTTTTGAGGCCGAAAGGCATTAACTTGTAACAATACGTGCCGCGGTGGGTGATGAACGCAGTTTTTTCACGATCGTCAAGATTCATAAAGATCTGATTGTATCCCTAGAAAGCATCCATGAGACAAGAGCTTGTTTCCCACTGTGGCCTCTACCATGCGATCAATGTGCGACAACGAAAAGCTGTCCTTCGGGCATGCCTTATAGAGATCGGTTAAATCAATGCAGACTCGCCATTTTCCATTATTCTTCTTGACCATAATGGGATTGGCGAGCCAGTCTGGATATCTAACTTTTGTTATAGATCCGACTTTTAGGAGTTTTTCGATTTCATCATTGATCGCGGTAGCGCGTTCTGGTCCCAATTTTTGCCTTTTTTGTTTGACAGATTTGTAAGTTGGATCCACATTGAGTTCGTGACATGTCACATTGATGTCAATTCCTGACATGTCTTCTGTGGTCCAAGCGAACGTGCGTAAGTTCTCTTTTAAGAAAGCTATAAGCTTTGTTTTTATGGGATCACAGAGATTAGCACCTATTTCGACGCAATGCTCAGGGAACTCTTCCTCGAGGCATACCAAGACGACGGGCTCGCAAGTTGGTTCTCGCTTTTCTTCCGAGGTTTCGGCTTTCCGTAACTGCCAGAAGTCCCGATTTGATCTTGTTCTGAGGCGTCTTCGACATAATCTTTTTTCTTTTTCTTTCAAAAGAAAGCTTCCGTCGTCGTGTTTTTACGTTTTAGTTCGGCAGAGAAACAAACATGTGATACGTTATGGTCTCCTCGGATTGTTTCGATTCTGAATGGGGTCGAGAATTTGAGACAGTAGTGGTACGTAGATGGTACGGCTTGCATAGAGTTTAACCACGGAATGCCCACGATCACATTGTATGAAGCGGGGCGATCTATAATTAAGAACTTCAAGATTTTTTCTACGCTCCTGGCTTTAACCGTAAGGTTAATCGAGCCGAGGGTCATAGTAGCTTCTCCCGAGAGGCCTATCACTGGGCTCGGACTTCCTGTGATTTCGGAGAGTTTGATTTCCATCCTCTCGAGAGTATTTTAAAAGATAATATCAGCCGAACAGCCAGTGTCGACTAATATTCTCGCGACATCAATATTTTGAATCGTTAATACAATAACAAGGAGATCGTACGAGGGTGGGCTTGATCGGCCATTGCTCTATCCTTGAAAGAGATGACATGATCCTCTGTTAGTATAGACATATCGTTTCTTGATCGATCTGTGATCTGGCGTGAAAGAATCCAAGTTACCCTCCTTCTAACTCTAAACTGTGGGAACCGAAATTCGCACTGTCGATTATCGTAATCGAAGGAAAGTCAGGAAACCCTAACTTTATTTGAGGTCCCAAATTTCTGCTAAACGAAACAACGACAGATCAAAGTACGATATAACAGACGACGAAATCAAAGTGGAAAGAGAATCGAAAGAAAATATATCAATAGAGATCTTATTCCGAAACTGCGTTGAGCGTTACAATGGGTTATAAGCCGTGGCCGCGAGAGTTGTTGGCAAGTATCCTAGTTCTAACAGTGTAAGACTTGTAAACCTAATTGAGACGCAGCTCGCTAGCGAAAACGAAAATAAACCTAAAAGCCTTAAATGTGAATTGTGAAGAAGTGTTTCTCTGTGTCCCTCATTCTTCTCCTTAGCATCCCTTATATATGCCTTCGTAGGTTAATCCCCTTTCCTTTTTCACCCTAGATTTGAGTATATCCTTCCGCGGAAATATTCCTTTTTCTCGAGAATATTCCTTATCTTCGCGATTTTTCCATATTTATCTCCAGACTTTAACTTTATCGTGTTTTCCTTTTATCTTTCGCGGAACTCAGGTAAATCGTTAACGCATTTGGGCTCATTCTTGTTTCGTAATCGTAGGTGGACTTTTGTCGCATTTCGGGCCTTCCTGGGCTGTTTAGCGAACAAGTGATTTTTACGATTTCTTTCGGAGAAATCGTACTTTTTACGACTACGCGGTGATGGTTTCTCCAAATGATAAGACCGATCGTATTGTTAAGACAATTTCGGTGTTCGAGTTAACTGTTATCGTTTTATACAATCGATACGAAGTTTTTATGAAAAGAACAAGTCTTTACGATTATTTCCGTGAAACTTCAACGGAAACTCCAATCGAGACGAAACAAGAGACAATCGAACAGAGATTTGAAGGAGAAGATGATCAAGAGGGCGTGGTCTAGCCAACCGTAGGCGATTAGACGTTATCCGTGTCTAGTCGCCCATGAGCGACTAGACTTTTGCACGAGTCTAGTCACCCATGGGCGACTAGACAAGGTTCGTGTCTAGTCGCCCATGGGCGACTAGACTTTCATTAGAGTCTAGTCGCCCTTGGGCGAGTAGACTTTGGCACGAGTCCAGTCCCTAATGGGCGACTAGACATGGTTCGTGTCTAGTCGCCCATGGGCGACTAGACTTTCGTGAGAGTCTAGTCACCCATGGGCGACTAGACATGGTACGTGTATAGTCGCCAATGGGCTACTACACTTTGGCACGAGTTTAGTCACTAATGGACAACTATACCTGGTTCGTGTCTAGTCGCCCATGGGCGACTAGACATGGTCCGTGTCTAGTCTCCCATGGGCGACTAGACTTTGGCACGAGTCTAGTCGCCCGTGGGCCACCAGACTTTTGTAGGATTCTAGTCGCCCATGGTCGACTAGACGTGGCTCGTGTCTACTCGCCCATGGGCAACTAGACTTTCGGGAAGAATCCAGTCGCCCAACGGTGACTAGACCTTGCTCGTGTTTTCAAGACAATGAGATTATCTGATGTTTACCGTCATTTCCTATCGCCCCAAGACTAGTATCTCGAGATCTCTTGAGAGTTATTTGGGAATCTCGGGCGTTTATTTCCATGTTACCTTTTTTGACCTCAACATCAGGTTCTCGACAAAGGTTCGACAATATCCTGCTTCACACTCTTTGCGAGTAAAGTGAGCTTTGATTATAGCCAGTCTGAAGGCTCTTAGATGAGCCTTAGGGTCCGAGGTTCCGTCTTATTCAGGGATCCAAATTTTTCTTATATCTCTGACATAAGAATTAGTGATTCGATTCGTGAACAGGGTTCTTCGGGTTTCCTCAGTTATACTTTCAAACTCAGGAGCTGAGCTTGTGGCTTTCTAGACTTGAGCATTCAACTTTTGGAGTGTTGCATGAGTTCTCTCGATGTACCTTCAAATAGCTTAGGGTCCCTACAGCTGGAGGGGGAACTGAATCGCTAATAGGTACATGGTTGGATGGCTCACGCGGGAGCCATGACTGATTGTTCCTTTAGGTAGTCGGAGAACTTATTCTCTCTCAGGTACTCGAGTCAAACTACTGAGCACCTGGGAGAAGATGGTCAGCTAGAAGGGTATGTTATGCCCCTGGTGTACTGATGTCGAGGCTCTACCACTAGGCAGGAGTGAGGAATCTCCTCCAAGCCTAAAAAAGGTGGCGGTGTAGGAAGATTGTTGTTTTGCTAAGGTACCTGATGTGGCCTCGCATAGGTATCGTACTGGTACTAGCAATGTGAGTCCCCATAGTTGTAATAGCTGGAGGGGTGAAAGCTGGGACTATTTCCGAAACAGGGGTTTGGAAGGATGGTCCCTGACCTCTAGGTAGAGCATTATTGGGGGAGAATTCTAAGTGACCTCGAGGAAAAGAGGGGTCGGTTACAAGGTCGCTGAAGGTAACTTTGGGGCCTCTACGTTGCAGAGGTTGTGACGATGGGAACAGAGACTTCGTTACCTCCTCAATTAGATGGTCATACTGTTGTTGTCGAGATACCAACTGGTGAACCAAACGCTCATTGTCTTGGGTTCTATTTACCAGTTGCAGCATCATCTGATGGATCTCAGATAACTGAGTCGATAGCTGATTTGTAGCTTGCACTGGAGGCAAAGATCTGACAGATACTTGTTGTTTAGATTCACCGAGAGCTAAAGGTTTCGGGTCGAAGTCTCCAGAAGGCCTATGAGGGTATGTTCCTATATTTATAAGATCGGATCGAGTGTCTCCCGAAGGCTAAGACCCATTTCGGGTATCGAACCGAAGTGGATCGGTTATTGGGAGATTGGTGCCTCCGTTATTTGGTGAGTGGGGGCTCGACGTCAAAGTGGCAATTTCTGGCTGATTCAGATCTCGATTGATTGAGTCCATGTCTAGTTACGGAGTAAGGGATTCAATTGTTTCACTCCCCACCGACGGCGCCAAAATGTGGGAGCTAAATCCCACACTTGAGATTTGTAGAGAATCTGGATGAGGAAAATACTTGTGGGAAGAATCCCGCTTAGAACTTAAAATGAATGAACCGATTGATTCCTTTATTGATCTATCTTGAATGTATACAATGGATTTTTTAGGAAATCTACGAATTGAGAACAAGTAAAATGGACAATTGCAAAAGAGTTTTATGTAGATCTTTTGTGCATCCCCCTTCCTCCTTAGGGAACCTCCTCTTTTATAGTTTTGAGTTTGAAGATCTCTGCTACTAGCTCCCTGAGATCTCCTCCGCTAAAGTTGGAACTTCTTCCTTCCTTCTTGACTTATTCTAGAGGCTTCTTCCTTGCTTGCGAGTTCTAATGTTCATGTAAACGACATCGCTTACATCTTTCTAAATAGGCTTTAGTATCGAAGTCGAATATGGGCCCAACATTGGACATAACAAAACATCGTGCTGTTTCGGCATTTGAAGTAATCACATTAACTAAGTGGTATAATTTTTTTGGTAGGCATCAAAGGCAGGCTTAATAATAGATGCATTCAACTATAACTATGGAGTGCAATTGCAGTGAAGCATGAAACAACTGTACAAGTAAACACAATATCAAGATATATTAACAAATGTGATATATAGCTTTGTATTTTTTTTAAATCTATAGTTTCAACACTTACATTTCTTTTGTCGTTGTGATGTATATATGGAGTCTTGTAAGACCTCTAAAAAAGCAGTTAATGAAAATCAACTTTAAGTATTGCATTTTTGAGTAATGTTAAATAGTAAGACTATCTAAGTAGAATGACCATTATTAGGGGAAAGGTATTTTAATATGTGTGGGGAAAAAAATTTGATTTTTAAAATACACTTAAATACGTTGATTTTATGCAGTGGTATGAAATATGTTGAAGGCAAGAATAACATGTAGTGGATGATGAAATTTTTCATGGGTTAAATTAAAAACATCAGTCAAACATAACGATCAAACAGATTTATAAACAAAGCAACCAAATAAAAATTTAAAAAGCTAGAAGTACTAGTGGCTAGCTAAATATGTCACTAAAGGAGATAGGAAATGTGAAAATTAAACACTGGTAGTCTCTGAGGCCAAAGACTTGAACGAAGCAAATACGAAATTCTCTGTAGCCATACGCAAGTTCTCACTACTCAGAAGATGTGCATCCTAAATACAACCTAATGCATGTTGCTCTAAAAGGACCAACGTTACAATGCCAAATAAACCTAACAAAATACAGTCTATTTAAAAACACATAGGTAAACAAAATTGAATTTCTATGTAAGTAACCAACCTTCCGCATCAACAAGAATCGGTACGTCAATTTCATGTACTGCAAAAGGTTAAAGTGGCTGACACTTGGTCTCGATTATCATGTCATGTTTCCTAATGAGATACGGAAAGAGAACAGCGATTGGGGATATAATTGGCTGAATAATATTGAGTGGATACTTCTCACAATTTGCAGTTGATAATATGGATAGTCCATCCACTGAAATCAATGACTAGCCCCACCTAGTGTCTACCTTGTATCGGAAATGGAACATATAGAAAATCGACTTCCTTGAGTCACTTTGGACGGTGTTCCCATGACAACCTCATTTACGACATGAAATAGAAGTCGGGCTTATTACAAGCATTGGTGAATGCAATGTAATGTCGCTTAAGCTCTGTAAGAAAACTTGAAGGCAAGAAATCATAGTGGTTTGTTGAATTCAAATCGCAACGAATCGTAACAAACTGTATCAACATGTCAACGTCCTGGAAAAAAATTTATTAATAAAAATAATTTCCAATTGAATAGAATGACTATTTATATCCTGGCACGAAAAAGAGTTTGTGCCCATAACTAGTATTTGGGGTGAGAGAAACTAGACACCTTGAAGAATGTGTAGGAATGATGTATTATCCAACAAAACTCCACCAGCTATTCTGTAAGACTTGTAAAGATGTTAAGAATTTCAAAATTTTTAATATAATTATGAAACATTATTATGGTAAATGGTTGACTTTAGTTTTGAAAAAAAACTTACAAAGAGTGGCTCATTTGTTTTGAAAATTCTTCCACCTGTATAGATATGAGTGGCAGGAAAAGATTGAATTGACCACCAACAGGACGAAGACCTTTTGTACGTTTCTTAGTCGGCTCACCCGCAGCTGGATCCTTCATAGCACCTTTTTTATTTTCTTTTTTGGAATATTAGTTGATGGCATGAACTTCTTTGGACTTTTCCTAGAATGCTTCCTTGTCGGACGCTCAACAACCAGTGTCGGTTCCGTTGGCATTTTCTTTTTGTAACAATTTCAGCCTTTTCCTGATAATTTTTATAAACACATATGTACGACGATGGTAGTGTTCTATTTGAAAAAGGAATTTCACTGTATATACCTTTTCACAACCTATGGGAACCTTTTTGGGTCAAGATTGGTCTCCTCATTCTTAGCACACCTCATGTCATTATGCTCCTTGGGTCTTCTTTCTTGATTACTACCAATTCCAGGAGACTAGAAGGTAAGGATAATATAGAACTTTTAACACACTTATACATAATATACATGTAGTACTAATGTTTAAGAAGTGAACCAATGGTAACGAATTTAACTTAGAGTAAGTGTACAAAGCTTGATTACCTTAGACGAATTCCCACCATCTCGAATGTTACCAGAAGAGAATGATCCACCAGTGTGATGCTGTAAAACACAATGAAAATAACATGTGACAGTAACATTCGCTTTTTTATGTATTATATTTTAATAGGAATACTATTTTTATAACATTTTTAAATTAGTGAATTTGAATGATATGTTTTAAGAAAGGGATCTCTAGAGTTGTAGCTTTGTCAGTTTATTTTCCTGCTTCATCTTTGTCCTGGAAAGAGGATTACGGTTAATAAAATAAACGAGACCATATGGATGAGCCTTAAAAAAACATATAATAGGTGTCACCTAATATAGGAAAAGTCGTATTGTAGCACCATCTAATCTTTTTTCAAGTTAAGTTAACTCCAAGAAGGGAGGATCGATATCCTGTTGAAAGTCATTCATATCGGGAGGCATGTTAAGAGGATCAGTTACATGAAAAGAAGTTTCCGTCTACTCAGTTCCAACTTGACCGGTTCCAGTGGAAGGGTACAATAATAACAAAAAAAGAAGGTTAATCAAGCTACACCATTAAGTGGAGTAAGTACCTTATAACCTTCTTATGTAACAAGTGGGTCATACATTTGTTGCTCCCTCGACATCTTTGCTTTCCTTTGGAAAGTCGACGATTTTAGCAGCGAATTGATAGACAGTAATCCAGGATTTGTTGGTACTATTTCAGGCACATGGGTTTTCTATGTAGACATTCTAATTGTGAGAAGAGCTAGATGGAAATAAAGTTACCGTATAGTTAGAAATACTAATCAAACAGATCGTCTGCAAGTTGGAGACATTATGACCATGGGCTGTTAAGACTTCAGAACATACATTTCCGATGGCAATATCAACAAACTCTCCACCGGTAGGCACACCAACTTCGGCTTGATCGTCTTTGTCTAACAAAACAGAATTTATTTTTAATTTGTATTGATACAAAAATGTTCAAATGAAACATTTAATAAAGTTGTGCGTATCTGATGTTACCTTTATCTTCTTCAAAAGTGTTCACATCAGGAGAAAGTGGCAGGTCATCATGGACATTATCACCATCCTCAACTGAATCCGATGTGGGTGAGTTCCTTGAAAAGGATTACCAATCGATTCACATTAACTCTCTTTGTTTTTTAATCGTTGTTGTTGTATTTTTAATGTGACATGGTCCTTAACCTACTTTACACACGGATCAAGCATGTCAGGTACACGGCCATAACCATCTCAACCACATAATCTGCAACAAGCTTCATATCCTCATTTATACTTGGAGCATGCATATCATCGTCAGACTGGTTTGTTGAAGGTTCTGCATCGACCGCCTTTCCATTTTTCTGCCGACAGGTAGATTTTGGGTGGAGATATATTGCACTCGGGTGCGTTCTCTACATGCTCTTCGAAATCAGAAACACCTTCATCACCCGCTGGGTTCTGACCACCTGGTCCAATACCAATATCGTAACCTCTTACACCACCATGCTAACTCTTAGGCTCGAAAGCATGTTCTTCCCGAATGAGGGAGACCATGTATGGTACCCTAATGTCGGGTTCATCGTTCGTAAACTCATATTCAGACCCATAAAGGTCATAGCTATCAACAATACATGAAGTCACAAAGGCCTGTAAATAGGGATTGAAATGGTAAGGAAATTTATTAACAGATAGTATGTGCATTGAAAATAGAAGGTCAGAGTACAAAACGTATGTCTGTACAAAATGTATATTTGTAAAAGTATGTGGACTCAAGTTCATTTAACTTTATACCAAACATGCTTCTTTAAGGGTGAATGAATTAGCTTAAGTGCAACTATCCATATATATATGTAGATATTTTACCTACATAGAAATTCTATTACATTCTAATGTCTATTTATTCAGACTACGTTAATGTATAGAAGATATAAGTATTTGATTAATATGTTACCTGCTCACTCTTGTCCAGCAATTGCACATTCTTCACATTGATCATTAAACTTATCTCAGCAACACATTGAAAAATCTCCTCAAGTAATGGATTTTCAGACTTTACACATCTAGACACAATCAGATTGTTAACTATTTCAGGGCATGCAGCGACCGTGACTAGTAGAATAACGTGCAAAAATCCATGTATAGCCAATATCTGTTGAGTAGACTTAGAAGCTTCTCTGCCTTTCGCACTCTTAATAGTCCTGAGGAAAAACTTTCGACCTCATGGATATGCAAGGAAACCATCAATTTCTTCAAAAAATGCCACATATTCTTTCCTTATCACATTGTGTTGACAAGTGATACAACAAATTCCATAAACAAGCATAAGCAAGGCTAAGTGAAAACGAGTAATACCATCTTTTTACTTTTTTCCAAGCATCCATTTCCTAAATCCACCTCGTTGTTGGCTTCTCCTAAGTGCCAAACAATTGCCTCCACACAATATATGTAGAAGACAACATGGTAAATTTTCCTTTTCCTTAGTAGCACTTTTTTGCGGCCCGTAAGTTGACTCTCTTTTGCCACAGTTTAAACCGGTGACTAGATTAAAGTATTTTAAACTATAGCGGATTTTTTTCCCGAGAATAACCACCACAACTCATTGTTCTTGTTTGTAGCTAATTGCCTAGAAAGGATATAATTTACAAACATTACAGAGAAGGTGTGGCTACCCATTTGTAGAATTTTGCAAAACTGGGAAGACACTAAACGATGCATGTGCTCGTCTTCTAAAATGGATTTAATGTCTTCTAACCACTACAGATTATAGTAGTTGTTGATTCGTTTACGACCCGTTTTTTTTTTGGGAGGGGGGGGGGGCAATTCACCCTCTTCATTCATGTCCATAACCTATAACCACAAATAACAACAAAAATGTAAGTAGAGATGGATATGCATCAAGGAGTTGCGAAGGTTATCATGGATATAAGAATATGTTATTGGACACTTATTTTACAATACATCAACTGGAAACATATTTATAAAACAACAATGATGGCAATATTAATATAATAGGACTAATAGACATACTATTTAAACAGAAATTCTGCAGTGTGTGAAGCTTCCAAAGAAATAAAAAACTATCAATTTGGGGCTTGACGAATGAGAAAAAAATTTATAGAACCGATTAAGCACATTCAACTCTTACTGAACAACTAGATTCTGATTTTCAAGATACGTTTTTAGAAACGCAAACATTTGCATGCGGAGATTAACTTATAACCACAAAATAAAACTCACCCTCTTCATTCATATCCATAACCTAAACTACAAATAACAACAAAAATATAAGTAAAGATGGATATGCATTGGGGGTTGCGAAGGTTATCATGGATATAAGAATATCTTAATGGAAATTTATTTTACAATACATCAACTAAAAACATATTTATAAAACAACAATGATGGCAATACTAATATAATAAGACTAATAGACATACTATTTAAACAGAAACTCTTCAATGTGTGAAACTTCCAAAGAAATAAAAAAAACTATTAATTTGGGGCTTAACGAAGGGGAAAACAATTTAAAGAACCGATTAAGCACATTCACTATTACTGAACCACTATATTTCGATTTTCAAGATATATTTTTAGAAACACAAACATTAGCATGTAGAAATTTCGAAATCACACTCGCAATGAAAAGAAGATTAACCCATTGAAGTAGTTACCCAAAAACCCTAAATTATAAATTAAAAAATCAACTAAAATCGAGAATGTAAAGATGAAAGTTTATATCAAACAAAACACAAAGTTAATGTAAGGCGCAAATGGCCGTACGATTTCGTAGTAAAGAAATTTTACCTAGATAAATAAATGAAGAACATTTTTATCTTGGGGCAAGCGAAGGAAAAAGAAGAAGAAAGAGGAATATTGTTTTGTTCTTCCTAAATGCTCAATATCTCTCACTGAAATTACTGCACACATTTTAGTATATATAAATTTTTTTTCTCTCTCCCACTCTTACACGTTGTTGTCATATCAGATTGACAATTTTCAAAGTATTCTGTAGATATTTGAATACTCAGAGCACAGGGATAGTTACAATATATAAGAGCATGGGTGACATTTTAGATGGTGAGAGAAATGTGTTTTTTTAAAATTCTCACATTGTGAATTAATCGTATTTTTTGTTTTATTCAGTGTAATTACTCATATATTTAAAAGTAGTTGAGATAATAAAAAAAAAAGATGTTAACCATAGAAAATTAAATAGAAAATGATTCAAAACTAACCATAAATTTTCCTATGATCCACCACCATTAACCGGTTTACTAGAAAAGTTACAACTAAATAAATTAAAGTAATGAAACGTGAGTCTTCTTCTTCCCAATTCGTTTAGATCTAGTTTTCTTGTTCGTTAAGTTTTATGACGCTAGAAGATTTGGCGATCGCTAATCGTTATTTTGTGATGTTGCGCTAGGTCGCTGGTTAAGCGATGATCAAACGAACATTAAAATTATCGCCGTCGTTGGTCGTTCTTCTGCCGTCAACGACTCTCAAACGAACTCGCCTTAAGTCTCTCTGGGTTTTTGATCTCTCCATTTAGTTGTTAATGTTTGGAGAACGCTATACGTCGCATTGTACAAACAAATTTTTTTGTTAAAAAGTATATAGTACTACATTACAATAAAAATAAAATAAAATTTTCCAGTCAAAATGTAACCACAAACTGTGGCTAAATTGACATGTAAGTATTGCAATAAATGTATAAAACATGTCACTTGGATGTTTCTGGTTAGCTGGGTTTGCAATGTAAAGGCAAAAAATGTGTGAAATACTTTTGTTTAATTGTAACAGTATGCATCCCTTTCTCACTAACTGTTTTCTTTTATCGTATGTCTTCTTCACTTTATCAATTCAACATCGAATAAATGTTTTTTTTTTGTTTTCTGACATTATTCAAATAAATGTTTTGTTTTGGTCTTTTATTTTATCAAATTTTTTTTTCACTAAGTAGAAATGGTGAAAGAGAAAAGACAACAGGATCATGTTACAAGAGCATTGTAGTTAGGCCACTTATCTGGTGTCTCGTAACATGTTATATAATATATTCTTCTTGTCTTTAAGTTAAATGTGAATTGGTGGTGAAAAAAAAAAAGAGAGTTAGACCATCTTTATCCGTGAAAGCCATATAGGTTTCTTATTGTTTTTATTTTTTTCCATCCGGATTGAAATAAAAAAATTTAAAAAAACAATCGCGGACAACCACGTATCAGTGGGGTCCGCGCACAGTGCTAAAAACCCACAAGAGTTGTCGCTTAATTTGGATACGGAAGATGCGATTTTTAATAAAATGGTGGAACCTACCCTATTTTTTAATTAAAAAAAAAAGAAACCGGGGTTAGATACCCCGACAAAGATAGTCTTAAATGTGTATTGGTTAAAAAGTTCACTAAATAATGTCCGTAACCAAGTATTGTTAGGTGTTTAGTTCTGCCAATTCGTCTTTTTATTATTCTTCTTGTAAATGGTCAAACATGTGTAGAATCAAAGAGACAAACACATAACAAACTTAAATTTAAAATCTGGATTCTAGTTATAAGCCGAACTTCGAAATCTCTTGACAGTAGAATCATCAAGTATGTTAAGCATAGCCGAATTGGTCGTACACCTCGGAGTTTTGAACTGATTCAACCCGCCGCATTTCCCAACGCACCATTCCGCCACTTTCCCAAACGTGCCTCGTTCCACGACTCGTAGCTCGAGTGGTCCGATCGAGTTCATGCGCCTTGACACAACATAACCATGGTCCACAAAAGCAGCATCCATCTCTCTGCAACATTCTTGAAGAGCTTTATCCTCTGCTTCCCCTTTTATTTCCCAGTAGATTATGTAGTGACCCGGATGAACTGTAACATTTGCGTGGCTCGTAAAGTCGACCACTTCGGCTTGTGTGGTTCGGCTCAGAAGCTGACAGGCTTTGTCGACCACTCTCTGAAGATCCTTCTCTGTGTTCTTATCTATGTTGATTGTTAAGATGAGTTTTCTTCTGTATATGAAACTTAGCTTTGGTGTGCCTTTGTGAAAACCGGTTACTTCAACAACATCTCCTAATCTGTATCTGTAGAGACCTGAGCAGAGCACAGAGTAGCAGACGATAAAACAGAGGAATTGATGGAACAGATTAAGTGACGAAACTGAGGAAACAACGAAACAGAGGAAGCGTTGAGTGTAACTATTGACTATGGAAAATGCAGCGGAGGTTTTCTTTACCTGTGAAAGTGGTAAGAACCAGCTCGTACTCTTGTCCGAGTTTCACTTGAGAGAGCGGCACAGGCTTGTCCTCGTCAAAGTCACCATCACTGCATATGTCTGATTGATTCTGCCGCCTGTAAAGTGGTATAAACTCGAAGTAACTAAAGGTGGGAATCACAGCAAAGCTCACGTCTTCTGGGGGAAGATGAGGATCAACATTCACGCCAATCCAGCTCTCGGTTGACCCATAATCTGCGCTCACCAGAGGCAAACCGCCACCATAATGCCTCAGCTTTTTCAGATACAGCATCATGGAACCCGTCATGATTGAGGAGATATATTTTGCATTTGGCCATAGCTTTGGAATCAAACCAAACCATCCAAGATTTGATTCCAGCTCTAGGCAAATCTCTTCAATATGAGAAGCAAGAGACGGGTTTGGTCTGATCAGAGTTAATACAGTTCTTCTCATCTGAGGCAGAGTGATTCTTGAGCTAAGATTGCCTTCCTTGATGTCAGCGCATATCTCTCTCCAGATTTCTTCAAAAAAGGAGAAAGCTTGGACAATGGTGTAGGAAAAAGCAGAGGCGACAAACTCTACCTGGCTGGAGAAATAGAGACCAAGTAAGAGATGACAATACGTGCACTGCCCAAAATCACCTCCAGAGATGACCTCTTGTGGGCTGCAAGTGAAGGACTTTGTCGTCTCTTGCTTAGTTTTGAACTCTTTGCTAGCGTAGTAATGTGTTGTCGCCGTTCCTACTCGTAATCCACCTAGTGTCTTAAACTCCTTGCCAGCGTATATAAACTCAAGAATCCTCCCTCCTTCTGTTATTGGATAAATCCTACAAAAAATCATAGTAAGAACTGATGAGTGTATGAGGAAGTTTTTAATGGAAAAGAAAGGGCAAGAAATGAAAAGAAACCTTGATCTGTAAGCTGCTGATAATCTGAAAATCTGAAGAGTAGTCTGTGAGCTATGGCGAGTAAACGGAACATACTTTTGTCTCCCCTCTGTTGTTCCAGAGCTGTGTCAAAAAGAGCAAAAGGCGGATCAAGAGAGAACAGATATCACACACGCACAAATCCAAAGATGCACAAAGATATATACCTGAGGGACAGAACAGTGATTGGTTCTTGTGTAAGTAAAGGAGAATTCTCTCCATCTGCAATTCTTTGAATATAAGGATCTAAATCAGCATGTGAAACAACAGGTACCAAGGAAGTAAACAGAGTTTCCATGGCACTGTCGTCTATCTCTTCTAGATCAGTACTCCCTAGCCATTTTCTAAGATACTCCACTCCGGAGTTGAGCTCAAGAATCCGGCGCAGTGTCTCTCTTTGGACCTTGCAGGCTTTCTCTGACACAGACTCAAACCAATCAATAACACCATCATGCCCAGCTTCTGCAATTTCCATCCAAGATTAGCCTTTTTAAGGTACTATTGTATAGCAGCGATGAAAATGAACAGAAGTCTTAACCCAATATATAGGAGGGTACTGGTCATTCACCACCCTCCTTGTCTTCACACAGAAAAAAGTTATGATTTTTTCTTTCTGTGTAGATGTTCTCACCTTTTTGGGTCTTGTAATTTGTCTTGTTAATATGAAAAACATTTCAGATACCTCCAAAAATGTCATGAAATTACCGTCCACAAGTTCTATCATCATTCAATATAGCTATTAATGTGTTTCCAGAGACCTAAGAGTATGTATCTCAGTCTCAACATGTGCACGGAGAACAAACCTTAACCACAATGTATTTCAATATCATCATCCAATGTGGTCCCATGAAAGCCTATTTGCCTCCTAACAATCAAAACATATTGGTCATGTTAGATCTCTTTCAAATGTTTTCCGTGTATTAATTCAGTGAATATAGACAAGTATATGGCAAAAGATTAACTGTTTAGAACTCATAATCACCTGTGTTAGCATTCTAGCATTAGAAAGTATAGTTCTTCCTAAAATGTGGCTAACCTTTTCACATTTCTTTAGCAACATACATCTGGATAAGCAAGTAGGACCATGTTACTTACTCATCACATGTTGCACAAGATATTTCTTGGGCAGGCTGGCTCTTCCCTCAGCCTCAACCTTCACAGGTCCACCACTACTTTCACTGGCTCTAATATTAAAGTCAACATAAAGCAGAAATGGCCAGCTCTTCGCATCTCTAAGGTTCCCATTCAAAAAAACAAAAAATTCAAGGAAATTGACCACGAAATCGTTTCAAGAAGCGATTACCAGACCAGTATCCATATTTGGTGAACTCGGATTTTGGTTAGACAGTATCTTTTGATGCAACATACATATAAATCTACGTTTGGCCCTTTTAAGATGCATCTATCAGCGTGGTGTATATACGGATTTATATCGCCAAAAACCACGCAAGTTCAATGCCACTAATCCCTCCTTGCACAGTCTCCATATCGCAAAACTATATACAAAGCTAAATAAGAATCAAAAGCATGGATCACCTTCATATGTTCAATCCTATCTGGCTCCAAAATTCAAGTCTCCACAGGTTTTTACATCTGCCCTACCTTACAATACCCTTTGATCATGCCTCCTGTATAGAGTAACAACATATGCTCTGATTCTGAATATGTACATAAACCCAAAAAACACAATCTTTGTCGACTCGTTTTCTCATCATCTTAACCTAAAACCCTCATCAGCTACCTCCTCTACCACCTCAAGCTTTCCAAAACTCTCTCGATCTGAAAACTCGTCAATACATCCACTAATACTGCGAAGATTCGTCCGATTTTTCAAAGACAAACGAAAACAGAATCGGGCGGTTGATTGGATTCCTTGGAATCCGAATCCGACCCATCGAAAGGTAAGTCAAATCTAAGATCCATACTAGCAGAAAAGCTCACTGTAAACATCTTACGCCGCTGGCGATTTGTGAATTTCAGCAAATTGCTTCTTCCCGTTCGACTCTTTTGATCGGTATCTTTCCCAAACTGCCGTAGCTGCGGCGACGACGATGAACAGTTGCGTCTTAAACCAGCTCGGAGCGCATGATAGCAACGGATCCTATGGTGCAGTGGCCAACATGTACTAAGGGCTACGTTGGCCACAAGGGTCCTATGGTCTAGTGGTCAGGACATTGGACTCTGAATCCAGTAACCCGAGTTCAAATCTCGGTAGGACCTTTAATTTTTGGTTTTCTTAACCACATCAAAATCCATCGGTTTAGTTAAATCACTCAACGGAAACTCAAATAATTCGATTCGGTTCAGTTCGGTATATTTCCCAAGTCCTCAGTTTCTTACTTTCTTCACCAAGGTCTGCTTTTTTTTTTCCTTCCTTGACATCTTTGGCGGTGAAGAACCAACGAGAAGGTGAACANAAAAAAAAAAAAAAAAAAAAAGAACCAACGAGAAGAAGATCTTCCTTTGAGAAAGTGTAAACCCATGGCATCTCTCTGTTGGTCAACCACCGTCATCGTCTCCAGGAAACTTCCTCCGCGCATTAACACTCTCCATCAGTCACCTAGACTCTACCCTTTTATGAATCAGAAACGATCGATTACAGAGGGAAGGAGTTTGATCGTTGGATCGATCATTGAAGATAGAGAAGCAACCGATGTGAAAAGTGACAGTTCCAAACGAAAAAATGAAGAAGAAGATAGGGGATCCGATCGGCTGATGAGTCGAGGAATCAACGCTGCAATAGTTCTCGCGGCTGGCTCTGTCGCGGTGACGAAGCTATTAACAATTGATCATGATTATTGGCAAGTAAGCAAAGCTTAGATTGATTTTTCAGTTTCTGCTAATGCTTTTCCCTTTTGGTGGTTACTGTAATATCATATATTAACGATTTGTTACTTTGGTTCTTCTTAGGGTTGGACTCTCTACGAGATACTTAGGTATGCACCTGAACACAACTGGAGTGCTTATGAACAAATTCTCAAAACAAACCCAGTTTTGGCCAAAATGGCTATCAGTGGAATTGTATATTCTCTTGGCGATTGGATTGCACAAGTAAACAACTTACAACATCCTTAAAGCATGAGATCGGTTTTCAGTTCTCTCTCACCATCTTGGCTGCTTAATTTATGCAGTGTTACGAAGGAAAACCGCTCTTTGAATTTGATCGAACTCGTGTGCTTAGATCAGGTCTTGTTGGATTCACACTCCATGGTTCACTTTCTCATTATTACTACCATTTCTGCGAGGTAGTATTCCAATGATTTCTCTGTCAAGATCATGTCATTGATACAGTGCACTTAAAGCTAAATCCTTTCTTGTTACAAGGCTCTTTTTCCTTTTCAAGATTGGTGGGTAGTCCCTGCTAAAGTCGCCTTTGATCAAACTGTATGGTCAGCAATTTGGAACACTATCTATTACACAGTTCTAGGACTCTTGCGTTTCCAATCACCGGCTAACGTTTTCAGCGAAATCAAGACGAAATTTTGGCCAATGCTCACTGTAATTAACTCTCATTGCCTTTATCTTCATGATTTCTAGAACTTTCAAGTTGGTCATTTTTTTAATTATTTCTAAATGTTTGTGTCATCATTTTGCTTGTACAGGCAGGATGGAAACTCTGGCCATTGGCTCATTTGGTTACATACGGTGTTATACCTGTAGATCAAAGGCTTCTTTGGGTGGATTGTATTGAACTCATTTGGGTCACTATATTGTCGACGTGAGTCCTCCTTCATCTTTAGTCTTTTTATTTCCAATGTACTTTAGCAAATTGCACATGCTATCATGTAGAGAAGTTTAGCTTCGCTAATATATCAATTTTTTATATCTTGAAGTTACTCAAATGAAAAGGCAGAAACGCCAGCATCAGAGGAAACGAGCACTAGTTCTCACTCGAACAAGGTTTATAAACTGCTCCTTTTTCTTGAGCATTTGGATGTTTTCCTTCGTGTATTGCTAAGCTGTTTTTGCTATCTGCAAATACTTAACAGGACTAGGCAATGTCGGCATGTTTATACAAAATTCTTTAGACTGGAAGCACAAGGTGACGAAGTACATAGAGCACAGCTTTTTTAGAGAGAAACTAAAGAATGTATATATACATTTGGTTCATGGATTCCAAGAGAGAATCGTTGTGGCAAATCTATTGTGCAATACAGATACATCAAACATGAAACACCATCTAAAAAGAAAAAAAAAAGAACAGGCCAGGCAACTCATGGTACTCGAACACAACAACGAAAAATTACAATCTTTCGGAGATCAGTTCTCTGAAGCAACATAAAAAAAAAAGAAGCTAATATCAGGTCTTCGGCTTCTCTTCAGAGAATCTCGGAAGCTGAACAAGTGAGTTCACGCGTGTGACGCCTTCTAGACCCAACCAGTTTTGATCTCCTACCGTTTTCTCATCCTCTGCGTCAGTCTCTGTAATTACATTACCATAAGCCTCATTTTCTTGATCTGATGATGATCTAACTGTGAAGTTTCTTTGGAGACATGGTTCTGATCTTTGGCCATCATCTGATTCTACCGCATTTGTGGCTGAGGAGAAGCCCTGTTCATCATAATCCGACTCAGAATCCATTTTCCCATCCAGAAACAAACACACCACTGCACAATCATCCATTTTCGAAGTCGGGTACTTCAATTTCCATTCACGGGCAGCCGAGTTCACCAAGATCCTAGCTGCTGATGCCCGGCTTGAAGCTGAAGCTACAATCTCAACCACTTCCTCATTGCTTAACACATCCCAAACCTGTACAATTATTGCTCACAGGTCAATAAAGCCTTTGTCTTAGGGGCTCAGAAACTGATAAGCTCATTTGCTTACTTACTCCGTCTGAGGCAAGAACGATGAATTGATCTTTGTCCGTAAGAACACGGTGAGTGAACTCAGGTATCGAAATGACTCCATAATTTTTCAGACAGAAATCACCAAACGCTCTAGCCATAGCCAATCCAGGTGCATCATCAAACGGTAGCCAGACTCGTGGCACCTCAGGCTCATCTTGCAGAGCATAGACTCGACCTTTACACTGTTTGATCCTCTCGGCTTCCCCTGTCATACCAAAAATATAGTATCATCCTTATTAGATAAACGCATAAATGGTCGGGAAAAAGATATCGTAAAGGTAGTAAGCTTACTCGGTAAATCCGGCTTCAGATCAACTGTTAGTTGAGTTGCCACCAAAGAATCGTTACTATCTTTCGATGCAAGGATGGCCCGAGAATCCCCAATGTTCCCCATGAAAAGATTGGATCCCTGAGAAATCATATCATCTTAAAACAGAGGATTCATGCTTGAAACCAAAAGAGAGAGCTCTTTGTTCTCCAAATTTACCTGTTTAAGAATTGTAACAGCAGTGCTGCCACTGCAGAAGCAGTCCAAATTAGGATGAGACCGCAGTTCCTTGTCCATGGATTTAAACGATTTCAAGAAAGCTTCTCCCCACAAGCTTTTTAGTTTATCCTCATCAGATCCTTCTTTAATAGCTTCTTGAACAGCCGATCTGCTTGAATTTCTTCTAAACCGAGTTCCTTTAGAAACGTTTTGCTTTGACTGAAGCTTATAAAAAAAGGAGTGCAACTTCACAGGCAATGTGTCTCTCACTTTACGAGATACTAGATGACCATAAGGACCATGACCATCGAACACACCACAAAATGTCACGTCTTCTGACATAAAATCCTAAAAAACAACAGCAAGTCTCGCATTTTAATTAATTAACGGTACTATTAGAAATACAAAAGAAAGTCTGAAGAACTTACTTCCCAAACAATCATGGCGTCCTGATTAATACCCTTGCGCCCTTGTTGAGTGAATATGCATGAGCTCCTGCTCTTGCTGCTGCTGATGATCCGATTTGGTATAGAACTCAAGTTCTGCAATGAGACGATGTGGTCTGAAAACGTTCTCTTAGCCTTTTTGCTCACACAACAACCGATCCCAAGATATGGTCGAGGCACGGGCTTCTCTCCATTGCTCCAGCTGCTGCACGTACTCTTACTACTAGTCGATACACAACCCCCCATTGTTCAATCTAAACGTATATAAAAAATCTTCTTTTTGTACACAAAGCGAGCTGTTACATAAGTCTTCTTCTGTTTAATAGTATGCACACTTCTTTGTGAAAGTCCTGGATCCAAATCTTGGTCAACTATAACCCATGGACTATGATCTGAAAGCAGTACAGAAAATGGTTAATCGAGTTCCATAGGTCACACAGGGCTTAAAGAATGGTAAAGACCAAAACCCAACATGTGAAGTTAGCAATAGAATAGAGAGTATATATTACTAAAAAGACTTGTCTTGATTGTTTATCACTGCCACATTACCAGACTTAGGGATCTGATTAAACTATGTTCTGCTCTTGATTAAATTAATCTAAGTAGGACCACAAGAATCACTAAACAAGAAAACTACCAAAAAGGCAAATATGATATCAAGAACAGAGTTTGCCCATATGTGTATTTTACACATGAATCTAGAAGAATTCTCATAGATGTCTCTTTAGTATCAAAAATCAACATTGCTCTGCACATCACCATGTTTCTATATTCTACTGATGAAAATCACTGAGAATAGTGTTTCTCTTTAATATTTCCCAAAGAGAAGCAAACCTCTTAAAGAAAATGGGATTTTAATCTGAATACTGAGAACAGAAACAGACCAGAAAGGAATCCAAGTTGGTAAATTCCAAATTCTCTAAAGAGATTCCATCCACTTAGTGGCTTTAGCATCCACACACACAAAAGCAAATTTTGAAAGAAGAGAGAGACTAAGTGAAAACAGTAAAAAGCTCCCGCTTTTTAGGGGCAATTGATTCACTTTTTAGGAATCCAATGTAGTAAAGTGAATCAGAGGAGAAGAAGAAGAAGAAACTGTTATTCAGAAAATTTTCCCGGAAACCAAACTAGCGCAGAATGATGAAGAAGAGGGGAAAAAAAACTAAATGACAGAGCAGATCGCACGAAGCGAACAAAAGAGAGACCTTAAACATGGAAACAACACAAAACCCATGAAGAGAAAGAGACGATTCGACATTTGAGCGATTTAAAAGCAAAAGAAGTCACCTTTGAGTGAGGGGTTTCTGGAAATCAAGAACAGTTCATTCACAGACACCGAGACAGAGAGAGTAGAGAGAGAGTTTACTAATTTCTAAATGGGGGAGGATCTCATTATCTCATTAATTGAAAGAAGAGGAAAACAGAGGAGAGATAAAGAAAGAAAAATAAGTGTTTTCTTTTGTATCAAAGCTGCTTTTGTGCTTTTGCAATTTAACTTTACATAAATCTCGTTTTTGTGAATTGAAATTTTGAATATTTTTCCCAAACTAATCTTAGCTTAGAACACCCTCCTCCATTACAAAATTTTACTACTTTCTATGATATATTTTTATTTTGTCATTCATAATAATCTAATGATTAGATGGTGTCACAAAATATGTGTTCGAATTTTTTCACTGCAGTTTCAGTTATCTAATTATTTGTTAGTAGCCTTAAACTATTTACAATGGGGTAGTTGAATAAAATATTCAACCGTTGAAATTTTTAAAATGAGGTAGTTGAATTATTAAAAATGCTTATGTGGATTAAACTGTGTTGAATACTTTCAACTAGTTGAATGCAAAAAAGTGAGTCATACAATGGCTGGCAAATGTTGAAATGTAAATGGAAAAAGTGGTGAGATAGTGAACTTTTGAGATTTTTTTATCCCTTCAAATTATTGAAATTCAATTAATTTGTATTAAACACTTTTAAAAAAATAAAAATATATATCAAAATTCTTAACTTTTTATGATCTTTTTTTACTAAAAAGAATTCAACCATTAGTAAACGAAAAAATGCGATTTCCTTGGCGACGTTTCTTCCTCATCGCCAACTGCCTAATCTCCCCTGAGATCTGTCTTAGCCGGACTCCGGCGGTTCCATACTCTGAGAATTTCGGATCTGCGGTTTCCCTTCAACTGCTCCAAGAACGGTTACTCCATTGTTAACCGACAAATCCCTAAATCAGTATAAAGAGGTTGGTTATGAGGAAACTACCGGAGATCAAATCCAAATCAACTTCCCTCTTTTCCTCTCGCATGTCTGAGAAACTCCGATCAAAGATGAAAAACGTTAACTTGGGTGAGTCTGATCCAATGATCACGATACCGGTTCACTTGGTGGAAGAGGCGGCGGATCTCAACCGCTTTAGCCTAATTGTTAAGCCGGTGAACCCAAGGAAACAACCTCTCCGCCCAATGATGAACGCTTTGCCACGAATGTGGGGGCGCCTGATGAGGTTGTCGGCTGTATCTTGGAAGATAAGAAGATACAATTTGTCTTTTAATCCGAGGACATGATGATGTCAATGATGCGGCGTGGGGCGTGGTCCTTCAATGAATGGCTAGTTACGATGGAGAGATGGACGCCGAAACTTTCTGATGACTATCTCAATTTCATTCCCCTCTGGACCCAAATTAGAGGTATACTGCTCCAATTCCTTACGCTTGCTATGGTCATGCATATTGGTGGGGAATTAGGAGACTACATGGAGACAGATTTCGACAAGGATGGTGCAAACCTGGCTAACTATGTTCAGGTGAGGCTCTGCTGGAACATTGAGGAGCCACTGCGCACGAGAAGAGTATTTCAATTCAGTGAAGAAGTAGTAACTCTGCATCTCCACTATGAGAAGGTTAGGAACTTCTGTGGTTCCTGTGGCATGCTTACCCATGCTGCATCTGAATGTCTTATCAGCCTCGCACCTCCTCCGCCACCGACTGATAATGATGATAATGACAGCGGAGACAATGATGACCACCCTCTAGGGGATCCTACTCACCACGACTTAGAGTCTGAACCGGCAATATTGTCTCCTGAACCTGATACCAATAACCCTGGTGAAGCCTCCTCTTCTAAAAAGCGTAAGACTCATTCTCCTGTTGATGAAATGCCTGCTGCGTATTGGGATTTGAAGCATGTCATCCACACTGAGGATATGCAGGAGAGTTTCTTGAAGCGTAAGAGGACTCACGCGGAAGCAAGAGAGGTTAGGAACTGGTTTAATATGTCTGCAGGTGCTAGTACTTCTGGTGGACAAGACTCAAAGGATCAACCTACACCAAATTGTGATGGTACGGTGGGCCATAAGCCACCAGAGGCGGGATGAATACACTGTTTTGGAACTGTCGGGGTGTGAAAGGTTCCTCGGTGGTTCGACGCCTCAATGAGTTGAAGAAGACTTTTACTCCGGACATACTCTTTCTGATAGAGACTAAGAATGATGATGATGTAGTTCGTGATGTGGCGACGCAAGTTGGGTTTGATTCTGTTCGTTCTGTTTCGGCGTTTAGGGGGTGGGGGTTTAGCTTTACTGTGGAATGCTTCTGTTTCTATTTCCTTTCTTTCAATGTATGCACGTTTGTTTGATTGTCAAGTCAATAAAGATGGTGTTTCCTTTTACTTCTCCTTTGTTTATGGTAATCCAAATCGAAAACTAAGGCATATACTTTGGGAACAACTTCAATGTATTACGATAAAACATGAGGGACCTTGGATACTATGTGGCGACTTTAATGAAATCTTGAGTCTTGAGGAGAAACTTGGTGGCCGAGACAGAGATCCATGGACTTTTGTGAACTTTCAAACGATGGTCCAAGTGTGTGGTATAGTCGATATTGCAGCCACTGGTAATCGGTTTTCTTGGGTTGGGAAACGTCGTGATTTTAATGTACAATGTTGCTTAGACCATGTTATGGTGAATAAAGAATGGCGAGAAATTTTTCTATTGTCTAAGATTGAGTTTCTCGACTTGGTTGAGTCTGACCATCGACCGGTGGTAATTAAAATCAGAGATAAGATTGAACTGGGACGTCGTCAATTTCGGTTTGACTCTCGGTGTATTCAGGAACCAGACTTTCGTGAAACGGTTGCGACAGGTTGGAGAGGGAAGATCGTTGGGCACACTAGGGTTGGGACTCGACTAAACAACTGTCGAGCATACATATCAAGATGGAAACGTATGAAGTTTATGAACTCGCAGAAAAGGATTGCTGCTCTTCGAACATAGATAGATACTGCATTACTTCAACCTCATGTAGCTGGTGAGAGAGTTAGAGATATGAAGCTCGAACTGGCGCAAGCTTATCAAGCGAAAGAGCTCTTTTAGTACCATAAGAGCCGTTCTAAATGGTTGAAGTGTGGCGATCGGAATACCCGTTTGTTCCATGCTACAATTCGAAACAGAGTTGCTAAAAACCGCATTAAATCTCTACGTAATGCTCAGGGACAAATACTTCGAAGCTCCGATGATATCGCACAAAAGGCTGAAAACTACTTCACTGAATTATTTAAATCCTCTACTGTTGATACCGAGTCTGATTTATTACACTGTGTTCCTTATGTTGTGACCTCCCAAATGAATGATGCACTCACCAGAGAGGTTTTCGCTGCGGAGGTTCATACGACCTTACTCTCCATTGGCTCTTTTAAATCGCCTGGGTGCGATCGATTTACTGCTGGATTTTTCAAAGAATGTTGGGATGTAGTTGGACCGGACATCGTCACTGAAGTACAGGCATTTTTTCGTTCTAGTCTACTCGATTCAAGTTGGAACCATACCAATATCTGCCTTATTCCAAAAATGAGATTGCCTAATATGATGAAGGATTTCCGGTCGATAAGTCTCTGTAGGGTGTTGTACAAAATTATTTCCAAAATTCTTGCCTCCCGGTTGAAACAAGTGCTGCCAACACTGGTGTCTGAGAATCAAGCTGCGTTTATTCCGGGAAATATATTACCGATAATGTCTTGTTGGCTCATGAAGTATTTCATGCGCTTAAGTCTCGTCAACCGTTCTCTTATAATTATATGGCAGTGAAGACCGACATAAGTAAGGCATATGATCGTCTGGAGTAGAATTTCCTGGAAAATATAATGCGGAAGAAAGGATTCAATGAACAATGGATCTCTTGGATTATGGCTTGTATACGAAGTGTCTCCTTCTCAGTCCTCATCAATGAAAGTCCATATGGTAACTTCGGCCCGTAGCGAGGTCTTCGACAGAGTGATCCTCTGCCCCCTTACTTATTTATTCTCTGCTCTGGTGTACTGAGTTGCTTACTCAACAAAGTAGCATCGGAAGGCAGATTGAAAGGAATTCGACTACATCGGAGGGGACCAGAACTCACCCACCTATTATTTGCAGATGATTCTCTGGTTTTTTTCCAAGATGATGTTAACAATAGTCATACTCTCGTGACGATCTTCAAATAATATGGCAAACTCTCATGACAGGTTATCAACTTGGAGAAGTCAACTATCATCTTTGGATCGAAAGTATATGACCATACTCGACATTCGCTTCAACAAATCCTTCATATTCCTAAATGCGACGGTGGAGGTAAGTACCTAGGGCTCCCTGAACAATTTGGGAGGAATAAAGTTGAGATGTTTAAGTTTGTTAAAGATAAGGTCGAGGAGAGGCTGAAAGGGTGGCAAAACTGATTTCTTTCGGTGGTTGGGAAAGAAACCTTAATTAAGAGTGTAGCTATGGCTATGCCTATCTACTCCATGAACTGTTCCCAACTTCCAACGGAGATATGTGATGATATTAACAGGTTGTTAAGTCGGTTTTGGCGGGGTTCTACGTCGGAAAAAAGAAAGATGTCATGGTTATCATGGTCTAAACTGACTACTTCTAAGCGAAGCGGAGGATTGGGATTCTGTGATCTTCACGCCTTTAACCAAGCTCTCTTGGCGAACCACGTCTGGAAGATAATGAGACGTCCAGAGAGTTTAATAGTTAAAGTACTCAAACAACGCTATTTTAGAAACGGGGAGTTAATGACTGCGACTGTGCGCAATGGTGCTTCTTTTGGTTGGCGATCCTTAGTTTTCGGATGTCAACTTCTCTGGAAGGGCTCTTGTCACCGCATTGGGGATGGTAAATCTACGCATGTGGGGTTCGACAATTGGCTACCCACATGACCTCCGCGACCAGCGCGACTGCTACCTTATGTGGATCCGAACTTAAAGGTTGAAACATTGATCAACCTAGAGACTAAGCAATGGGATGAAGGGGCTCTTGGTCGATATATAGTGGAAGAGGATCGTCCTCTTATACACCAGATTTATCTCCCGCCCAGGATGATTCCTGATGCTTACTATTGGGCTTATAATAACAACGGACTCTATACGGTGAAATCTAGATACTTTTTTCGAAAATCCATAGAGGAAGACCAGGAAAACATTCAAGCACCTATGGTGGATCATCCTGATATTTGTCGTGTGTTGTGGCAATTGGATGTTCCACCAAAGATTCTACATTTTCTGTGGAAAATCTGCACAAATATCCTACCTACGGGGGACAACCTACGTCGACGGCACATCCTGACCGATCCGTTTTGTAGCGGATGTTGTACTCCACCGAAAACATCGAATCACCTCTTCTTTCAATGCCAGTATGCCATTGTTGTTTGGGGCGCGGTGGGTCTAGACCTTCCAACTAATAACAATCCGCTCCATGCAATCCTTTTGTCTACTAGTACTGACCAGCGGAAAGAACTGGTTGCTCAGGTTCTTTGGCGTCTCTGGAAAGCCCGTAACGAACTACTTTTTAATAAACGGATAATTTCTGAGGCTAAGACTATCCACCATATCTGGAATGATTACCATGAATGGTTGGCGCAGAAACATGGTGATTCAGAGCATCTAAGTCAACCAACTAATGACAGACGATACTCTTCTTCATGGTCCCGACCACGATCTGGCTGGGTTAAGTGTAATTATGATGCTACGTTTTTGGAAGGCCAAACTACTTCGTCTCTTGGATGGATTATGATGCAATACAGGATGCTCAAGAGACTGAGACTGAGCTGGAGCTAAGT
>OVAN01000915.1:10913-48028 GCA_900406275.1 Anastatica hierochuntica | reverse complement strand
CGAAACTTCAAAAATCGTAAATGAATATGTAATGATTCCAAAAACCGAAATTCCAAAAAAACGGATTTGAAACCGAACTGAAACTGATCTGAAAATGAAATTGTTCAGACCCAAAAAAAACTCCACGTGGCTGTTAAGGACAAGCCAAAAATGTCCTTAATTAAGGACGTCCTTAGCATTTTGTATTTTTTTTTTAATATAAAAAAGGCAAGGACGGCGTCTAAGGACGGCGTCTAAGGACGCCGATAATCTTGCCTTTAGGCATTTTTTTATTGTTCTTTTTTTTAATACCATTTTACCTTTATGGACAACAAATATGTGGATTCGCATAGAGTCAATTATGTATCACTGATCGTGGACACAATTACATTGTTAAATTACGACCGAAATCAAGATATATCTTTAATTCGTTTCAGAAAATGCGCGTGGACGTATTTTTATGGACAACTTTTATCATAGAAACGTTAACAACAACTTATTTTTACGTATTTGAGAGTTTTTCATTGGTTTTCTAAAACATGCATGGACATATTTTTGTGGACAGTTTTACTTTTGACACTGAAAATATGAATATAAGTTTACGTAAACAAGGTTTTGTGGACAGTGGTGGTTAAATACATGTCCATGTTTGCGTATCCACTTGAACATATTTAATTGGATGAGATTTCATAGATTTGTCATCTATAAACTCATCCACAACAACATGTCCATTTATATTTTTTCGGAAACCTTGTCCACTATATATTATCCATCATATTTTCTACGCAAAATCGTCCACCAGACCTAGTACATCCTATGTCGAACACATACAAATTATCTTTTATTTAAAAAAAATATATTCATCTTTCTCCTTCGTGCTTTCCTTCTCGATTTCAGATTTTTGTCATCATAATTAAAACCACAAATAGTAACATTGAATCCTAAACACGTGAAATTGGTATAATATAAAATCTGAAATAAAGTTCAGGTCAAAAATAAAAGAAGGAAGAGAGATTGTTGCAAGAAAAAGAATTTGAAATAAAAATAAAGAAATCTTGATAAAATTAAATGGGGAAGATGAGAGGAAAAAGAGAAAAAAATAAGAACATAAATTCTTGACAAAAAGGAAAGAAATAGAGAGAAATAATAGTTGAAGGTATTAAAATAATTGATCACTTAAAAAGTGTCTAAGACTAAGAAAGTGTCTTTTAGTGTAATAACTTTTACAAAAATGTAATTCCATGATAATTTCTCTAAATGTTTGCTGTTGTCTTTTATTTCTAAAACTTTTTTACCATCTTGTAAAGGAGCAACTTGGTTCATAAACTAAGAGTAATTATTGACGCAAAGTACAAATTTAACCAAGTCGATAATGGTGGAAACACTCGTGAGAAGTGATGGTAGGTAAGTAGTCGTTGGTAAAAAAAAAAAGAAAAAGGAAATGAAAGACAAAATTTTAGTTTTATCAGTAGTTTTTTGTTTCTCTTTTAGTGAAAGTTTCGAAAGCAGAACACGATTATTTAGCAGGTATAAGTAAGCATGTTAGTGCTAAATAAATTATCTGAAAAAACATGGATGAAAAGAATTACAATTTTAAATGTAAATTACAATCTTAACATAAATTAATATCTTAAGAGGAATTGGAAACTAAGATCAAAGATACTAATAAATATGAACTATAATCTTTCATAAATTGTATCCAATAGAGATCTATAGAACATTCACATGATGAGATTCATATTCAGTCATGTTTGAGTCTAGATCTTGTTCGCATTTTAAACATTTTATTTTCCAAATTACCTCTAATTCCATGCATTCATATGGTTTCTTTAGCCTTTCTTTCCCTTTCTTCTTCTTCTTCTTCTTCCTTTCCTCCAATCCTTCCCACTACATACCGTAACATCGGTACTATTACCGGTTATGTTGGAATAAACTTAAAGATTACTTGTGATGCAAGCTAAAGACTTTTATATAGTTTCCTAATCAATCCGAGTTATGGTTTAGAGATAAGGATTAAGAAATTTTGTAGGAGTTATCTAGATTTAGGTAATCCTTTTAGGGTTAGGAAATTGTCTTTAGTATAAATAAGATGTCGAGTTATGACATCTAGAGTTATAGAGCTTTTAGGGTTTTGATTGTGAGCTTTGTTTTGAGAGATCTTCAAACTTTATAAAAGAGAGTTATTCTTTTATTTGATCTTAAAGCAATCAACTATTGGCTTTTATTTGGTATCAGAGCATAGTTACGATCATTGAAACTTTGTTGGCAATAAAAACTCTTCAACATCAAAACAGTGTTCTGTTCTTGTTCTTTAGAAGAGACCTTTTCGCCTAAGGTAAAGTGATCAAGACACCATTCTTCTTTGACTTAATAAAACAATGGGTGATGTGGTGGTAGCAACACCAAAACCAAAGGAAGGAGGGGGAACCTCCGCAATACAATGTTCGATGCTTGGTCCAACAAATTATACCCTATGGTCCATCAAGATGAAAGCTACACTCAAGGTTAATAAGGTCTGCAAACAATTGCAGAAGAGAAAGACAATGAAGACAAAAACGATCTAGCTATAACCTTGCTATTTCAATCTATTCCAGAAACGTTGGTGTTACAGGTAGGTGAACTCGACACGGTAAAGAAAGTATGAGAAGCAATTAAGACTCGATATGTGGGAGTTGAGAGGGTTGAGGAAGCACAGTTGCAAACCTTAATGGCCGAATTCGATCGTTTGAAGATGAAAGACTTATAATTAATTGATGAATTCAGCGGGAAACTCTATGAAATAGCATCGAAATCTGCAGCTCTTGGTGAGATCATAGAGGAACCAAATATGGTCAAGAAATTCCTTAAGAGTTTACCCCGGAGAATGTTCATCCATATCGTCGTGTCTCTAGAACAAGTACTAGACCTGAATACAACTAGTTTTGAAGACATCATGGATCAGCTAAAAGCTTACGAAGAGCGCATCACTAAGGATGAGGAGCCGCACGAAGAGAAAAGCAAATTTATGTATGCCAACACTGAGGGAAAATCTGCGCAACATAACCGAGAGTACGACTCAGATTTTAAACCAAGAGGACGAGGGGGAAGGTCCTCTTACAAAGACAGAGGATGTGGGAGATGGAATGGAGGGAGAGATACCTCACATTTCATGTATTTTAGATGTCATAAACTGGGTCTCTATGCCCCTAATTGTCCAGATCGGCTACTAAAGCTTCAAGAAGCTCAAGAAACCAAAAATAATACAGAGACTCAAGATGCAGACGAGCTAATGATGCATGAAGTTGTATATTTGTATGAAAAGAACTGCATACAAGAAAGATATGAGACAAACAATGGACAAGATTATATATGGTACGTAGATAATGGGGCAAGTAATTACATGTCAGGTGATCGTAGATATTTCTCAAAACTTGATACAACCATTACAAGAAAAGTGAGATTCGGAGACGATTCACGTATTGACATTAAAGGAAAAGGTATGATATCATTTATGGATATGAATGGAGAAGCTCGAATGTTGCGTAATGTGCATTGGATCCCATACCTAAAGAGTAACATTGTGAGCCTTAGACAAGCAACCGAGTTGGGGTGCAATATAAGGATGAAGGGAGAACACTTAATTATGTATGATCACAAAGGGAAATTGTTTGCTAAGGCAATCACATCTCAGAACAGGTTATATAAGGTACATATGGGATTGGTAGATACTTCATGCTTACAAGTATCAACTGAAACCGAGTCGGATAAATGGCACGCAAGACTCGAACATATAAACCCGGAGAAGATAAAGGCGATGATTTAGAAAGATGTGGTATGTGGGGTTTCAAAAATCAACTTTCGAAAAGAGGTTTTTGGCTCATGCCTTCTCGAGAAACAAAAGAGACATGAATTTCCTAAAGCCACCATGTATCGAGCCGAGAAAGTACTTGATCTATTACATGGTGACTTTTGCGGACTTATATCACCAAGCACACCATCCGGAAATAGATATATCTTCGTAGTAATAGACGATTATACGAGGTATATGTTCACAATGCTTCTAAAGGAGAAAAGTGATGCTTTTGAGAAGTTTAAAAAGCTGAAAATATGATAAAAAAGTAGACAAGTTCGACTATAAGTGTTTTTAGAACCGATTGGGGTGGAAAATTTGTGTAACAAGAATTTAATTCTTTCTACGAAGACACTGGGATAAATCGACATCTCACATCACCATACACATCTCAACAAAATGGAGTGGTAGAGATAAGAAATAGAACATTGATGGAGATGACTCGGAGTATTCTACAACATATGCATATGCCATATTTTCTATGGGGTGAGGCTATCCGTCACTCAACTTACTTACTCAATAGAATCAGAACAAAGGCCATGAAAGACTTTACTCCTTATGAAGCTTATCACTCTAAAAAGCCAAGGCTAGATCACATACGAATCTTTGGATGTATAGGGTATGCAAAGATCGAAAACACTTCTTTGAAAAAACTAGATGATTGGTCTCAGATGCTTGTTCATCTCAAAACGGAACTTGGATCCAAAGCATATCGATTTTATGATCCCAAAACTCAGAAGATAGTGATAAGTAGGGATGTTGTATTCGATGAAACTAGAGGCTGAAATTGGGACCGTGACTAATTAGACATTACTTGCGGAAGAAGTTTCTGAATAATCTTAGGTTCTCTCGGCTCTTCCTTCGGAAACCATGGCTTACACAACGAGGCCAAACCTAATATCAATCTTGATATGCTTCTCGAAGCTGACCAAGAACAGAATGTTGATCATAATCATGATCCAAAACCGATGAATGAACATACTGAAACAGAGGATGATGTGCCGGAGGAAATTTCTGAGAACGATGAAGAAGCAGACAATGAAAATCCTCCGGTGGAGTTGAGAAGGCCCGAAAGGCAAAGGATCAAACCTCGTAGATTTGATGATTACGTGTTGCTTGCCGTTGAAGAAGGAGAAAAGCTCTTATTGATCATAAACAACGAACCTTCGAGTTACTTGGAGGCTAAAGAGTTAAGAGAATAGACTTTGGCCTGTGAAGATGAGATCCGATCTATAAACAAAAACAAGTGTTGGGACCTTGTTGATCTCTCTGTTGATGTAAATCCATTGGATTAAAATGGATATTCAAGCTCAAGCGCAACTCTGATGGCAGTATTAACAAATACAAGGCCCGATTAGTGGCAAAAGGATATGTGCAAAAATATGGTGTAGATTACGAAGAAGTCTTTGCTCTAGTTGCTCGTCTTGAAACCATAAGACTTCTTCTTAATCTTGCTGCCATAAACGGATGGGAGGTCCATCATTTATATGTTAAAACGACGTTCTTTCATAGAGAACTTAAAGAAACAATATTTGTTACTCAACCTGAGAGATTTGAAGAAAAGGGAAAAGAAGAAAAAGTTAACAAGTTAAATAAAGCACTATATGGCTTGCGACAGGCGCCAAGGGCATGGAATAACAAACTAAATTAGATTCTTGTTGAATTGCGATTTAGAAAATGTTCTAGGGAGCCATCTGTTTATCAGAAAGAGGTAAAAGAGAACTACCTTCTCATAGCGGTTTATGTGGATGATTTGTTTATTACAAAAACATGCAGAAAACTCATTGATGAGTTTAAAGAGGAGTTGACTTCAAAATTTGAGATGACTGATTTGGGAAGGTTGACATATTATCTTGGTATGGAAGTAAATCAACAAGCTAGTGGGATAACAATAACGCAAAGTTGGTATTCTCTGAATATTCTAGACGAAGCAGGGATGACGAACTGTAACTTGGTACAAACACCTATGGAAACCGCTCTTAAACTACCGAAAAACACAGGTGGTAAGGAGATTGATGCCACATTTTTAGAAAGAATGTTGGTTGTTTGCATTATATCTTGCATACGAGACCGAATCTAGCTTATTGTGTTCGGATTTTGAGCCAAAATATGCAGAATCCAAAGGAATCGTATGGAGTTGCGATGAAACAGTGCTTAAGATATTTGAAAGGAAAAACAAATCTTGGGCTAGTTTTTAGAAGAATGGCCACATGTATTCCAAGGTTAATAGGCTATAGTGACAGTAGTCATAATGTTGATCTTGATGATGGGAAGAGTACAACAGAGCATATATTTTATTTGGGAGAAATTCCAATATCGTGGTGTTCTCATAAACAAGACACAGTAGCGTTGTCGTCTTGTGAAGCCGAGCTAATGGCTGGGACAGAAGCCGATTTATGACTGGGACAAAAGCAGCTAGACAAGCCATTTGGTTACAGGATCTCCTTGGTGAGGTTACAGGAATATGCCAAGTGAAAAGGTTATTATACGAATTGACAATCAATCTGCTATTGCCCAGAATCCAGTGTTTCATAGTCGCCGTAAGCATATCTACATAAGGTATCATTTTATTCGAGAATGCGTTGAGAATGACCAAACAGAGGTTGATTATGTTCATGGAAGTGAGCAAAAGGCTGACATGTTAACGAAGGTGCTTGGACGTATGAAGTTTAGAGAGATACGCGAGCTAGTTGGAGTTCAAAACATTATGTAAGTAGTCTCCGTAGGAGCTGACCAATCCCGACCTGCGCCTATATAAGCGGTTAGCGAATCGGCCCGCGGGTCATCGAGAATAGAAACTTTGAGGCTATACACTAATAGAGCTAGAATGAGCTTGTGTTTTATTTTGTGTTTTATAATTTAGATTGAGTTTTCAAAAAACAAGAAAACGAAAAATGAGTGTAGTCACATTTTTTTAATCACTAGATCAATCCATTAAGATGATTTACAGATTTACAAAAAATTAGTTATCTTTTAATTTATTCGATGTTATAACTATTAATGGCATACATAAATATATATTTATATATAAAACAAGATCTCATTTCATGAACCATCATAATTTTTGTTGGGAAGGTTGATTCAAAATATTGTCATAGTTCGAAGTGGATTCTTTCAGAAAATGCGATATGGTTAATTTCTTTTAAAACCAAAGCTAAGTTTAAATTTGACAACTTTCATCACCAAATTTCATTAGAAATTTTTTTTACTTATCAAGGTGTTAAAGAGAATAGATAATTAAAGTTTAACACATACGTAATATAACTAGAAATCCACAAGAACACTAGTACAATCAACCCGCGGACAACCCGCGGAAACCCGAGGTCTAGCCCACCAAAACCCGCGGACCATACGGGCCGGGTATAGCACCCCGACCCGGAATTTCTATCCGCAATCAAGATGTCATACGAATCCAGTCAAGCCGCCTTTGAACCTCTAGGTCTTTAAACGCCTTTGGTAAAAAATTCTCACGAGGTTTCCGGCCTAAACCATCTAACTAGCTAATTACTTAGAATTCTAGCTTAGATATTTCGTTTACCATTTCAAGAAGCGGAATTAAACTTATTAACCAACATAAGTAACTCATACCTTAGCCAATCGTACCTGAGCCATTTGCCGATATCGGTTTGACCACGTTTCGGTAATAGCACATCCTTAAACCACTCTACTTTTTTACTTAGTCACACAACAAACCATCCCCAAGTAACTAGGTAACGCGAAAGGTGGCTCGGATACTCGCTACGAGACTTACGGTATACTTAATTCATCTGGTGAGCTTTGAGCTCCAATACATAACCCATTCAACCTTTTCTCCCTCGGTAATTCTCTGTCCCGAACATTGCCGGACATGAATACTCAGCTTCCGAAAGTTCTGTCCAGATTTTACCCTGTGCCCAACGCACCAGAACACCATTCGATCACTGTCATCGTTCGGAACAACTTTTCTGAATGTGTTTCCTGGACAGATTCACGTGTAACTCCTTCGGAATGACCTTCCGGTCATATTCACAGTGGACCATCATGCTTTTCTCCATCGGATCATCTATCCGAACGTGTCTTCCAACCATTTCCTCGGTTTTCCTTAACGGTTCACTGATCCGAACGTGTATCAACTCTGTTTGGACAGTTCCGAAGGTGCTGTCTCCATTTTCCCTGGTCGGATCTTTGATCCGGACATTATGCACGAGTAATACTCTGTGGAAACGCTTCTGAAACTCATTCCAGACACGATACCCGGTCTGTTCTACATTCTCTCCATCGGATTCGCCAATCCGAACACGCATTCATCATCGCCAGTCATGTATTTACCTTTCGGAACAGTTTCTCTCGGTCGGAACTCTTATCCGAACGTGTATCTTCACACCCTGGACCATTCAACCAGTAATGACTCGAGCATTCTCATTCACGATCGTCGTTCTGCCTTTTCCGAACACGCTACGCTGACTGTTCTGCATTTTACACTATCGGATCCGCGATCCGAACGCGCACAGCCTTCATTTCTTCATCGGAACTCCGTAAACACTTGTCGGATCGTTAATCCGAACATAATTCCCGAGTTTCATTTCTGTGAAACGACTCTCAAGCTTTTCCAGACATGATGCTCGATCTATTTCTCGTAACTTCTCTCGGATCCACCAATCCGAACGATTTCTCCGACCAGACTACGTTCGGATGCGCTGTCCGAACGCGCAGACAGTGTTTACTCTCGGCGTTTCTCTTTCAGAACGTGATTCTCTCGGGTTTTCTCTGTGTTTTTCTCGTGCAAACACATTCTTGTCGCGTTCCCCCTCAAAAATAATCGTTCCCTCCCTTTTAAACACGACTTGAACACATTTTTGCCTTAGGAAATCGTCCATAACCGCCCAGACAGTTTATTTTCTCTTTCGGTAACTGTTCGGATAACTTTTTTCCCTGAGCATCACTGTTCGGAAATATTTTTCCCACGAATTTAGCTGTCGGGAACCATTCGGTACACTTATTTCCTCGAGCTAACTTTTCCAAATATCACATTAAGCCCGATAAACCACCATTTATCCGAATTCCACGAATTCTTATTTAAGTCTTTCTTTAGCTTAGCTATTCATTCCTGACCTGCTCATTTCTTCGGAACTCAATTCCTCTAAGTGATTGGATACTCTGTTATCCTTAACCGAATTCCCCATTTTCAATACCAATTTAGCTAACACTTCAGTAATCATCCGGATTATGTCTTTCTTGACAATAATCCTAATCAACCCGACTTTCCGGTAAGGATTGCGAGACGCGGGTGTTACAAGTCTCCCACACACATGTTACCAGACAAGCCTTAGTGAACACACTTGTCCCTCAGCTTGCCATGAATCTGACTCCCAAGTAAAATGAATCAATCACCAAGAACGAGAAACAGAAACGCTTTGGCAAACCAACTTGGTTCCCAAAGACGCTAACAGAACTGGCCATGAACTCTATCCACTAACCACAACATACTTAGATACGGCACAACTTACATAATAATTAACCATACTCTTTCCTCCAACTTAATCAGAACATTCTTACTTGGAATATCAATCAAATTCACCAGTTATAACAGTCATGTCTCGAGAGTTGTTCCCGACGACATCAGTACATCCGTACTTGCCAAATCCACACGATCCCCAAGTCGGAACAGTCATGTCGCTAGAGTTGTTCTAGCCGACATCAGTAACCCGACCATCCGGCCTTATCAGTATCCCGGCCATCCGGCCTTATCAGTATCCCAGCCATCCGGCCTTATCAGTAACCTGGCCCTCCGGCCTTATCAGTTTAACATGAATTTGACCATCGGCCCTTATTGTCAGAACACTCGGCCATCGGCCGTAAGAACAGTGAACACTCGGCCATCAGCCATCAATCAAGCATTCACAGCCATTCGGCCTTCACAGAAACCTATGTAAGGTTGCAGTCACGAACTCACTCATAGTCCCAGTATTTATGGAAAACTCATTGCTCGTCGGACAAGTCTTTGGTGAGAACACTTGACTCCCAATCTCTTGTCCTCTTGATCTTAATTCCTATAAGTCGTTATCCTTATAGAGTTATCTTTGACTCTTACCTGATCCTCATCTATCAAGACTTGATCATTCTATTAACTGTTCGCCTAAAAGGGAAGTCTCTTGGTTCTTGGTTATGCCTTAGCAACTTTTCTAGTTCCAAGCACATCAACCATTTTCCATAACTCCCTTTCGGATTGAACTATAACATCACCGAGTTAATCCATCTCTTAGACTAACTCCGATTAATAGTACAAATCATTGAACTCATCACCCGTAGCCATATTGCTTCCAGTAAGTCTATTGGCCTTGGATTTGCCTTAGAGAATCTTTCAGATTCTAAGCACTTATCCTTTCCACCTCAACTCCCGTTCAGCCTTGTTCGCTACCGTGATATATCCCATTGATCGTTATTTATTCTCGACCACACTTGGTCTTTCGATCTTACTTTGGTCCCTCACGGACTAGTCTCATTATCCGACCCTTGTCCCTTCTTGGACTTCATCATCATTTGGAACCTTGGTCTTTCCCACCATATTTCCCATTCTGATCCTGGTCAAACTCCGAACGGATCACCTTCTTTCCAGACCCAATCTTTTGACATGGAAGCCTCGTCATCACATACGTTGCGTACTAGTCTCCTCCACTTAGGAATTCACTCTACCCAATTGGTATGGAGCTAGTCACAACTTCCTTATTCATCGTTTCCACTAACAAAATCTCTTAGTCTGAGTGGCTCTACTTTATCCCGTTATGTTATCACAACCTTACCATTAGCGATCTCCTTAGACTGAGTTGTTTCACTCTCTACGCCTTATGGTACCTATCTCTGGGTAGTCCATCTTAGCTCAATAGATTCGCCTCGGCTAACTCATCCGGTTACGGAGCACGATATCTCATCTTGCCTTAACTCCCATCCGATCTCACCACTTGTACATTCTGAGTTTACCAACCACGTCTTTAAAGTGCTAGATAGTATAAGTTGATTAACACTTAGTCAACCTTTCCAAATCTTAGTCCTTTCCGACTAAATTCTCTATCATTCGATCTTTTGCCAACTCACGGCTCGATCATACCCATCACATTTCTCGACTATGCCTTAGTCATTTCGGTTCCAACTTAACCCTCCAGTTTCAATCTTCCCTTTTTCCGTATTCTTCGACCACTACCGTAGTCTTCACATTTCAACACTTATCGTCTAGTTTCAGTTCACTGCTTACCTCCTTGTAAGCTTAACTTCCAATCTCCGTAACACGCAATTTCTCGATACCCGGTTCTCGGTCTTTTCGCATTATTTCTCGGACCAACTTGTCCATTCATCCTTCGGAAATTCTAGTTCTCCATCTAGGTTCCCTTATCAACATCTTTCATGAATATGAGTTCTTTCAACTTCACATTCCGGCAATCTTCTGTTTGCCTTAGTCAATTTTCCTTGTATCTGCCTTTCGGCCTTTTCCGCAACCATCTTATTTCATAAATCCTTTTACCGCTCTCCTTGAGCTCCTTTACCACTCCCTTTGAGCTCCTTTGCGATTAATCATTGTCACCATCCTTGTCCATTTCCGTTGGATTTGGACTCGTGACTAACTATTCTTCCTTTGTCATCTCCCATGACTTAGCCAATTCTAGTGTCTTAACTTGAATTAGTACTTTAACTTAGCCTCATTTCGCACTTTCAGTAACTTAACCGAGCACTCGTCTCGTACGAAGACCGAACATGCTCTGATACCAACTTATAGTACCCTGACCCGGAATTTCTATCCGCAATCAAGATGTCATACGATTCCAGTCAAGCCGCCTCTAAACCTCCAGGTCTTTAAACGCCTTTGGTAAAAAATTCTCACGAGGTTTCCGGCCTAAACTATCTAACTAGCTAATTACTTAGCATTCTAGCTTAGATAATTCGACAGTTTACCATTTCAAGCAGCGAAATTAAACTTATTAACCAACATAATTAACTCATACCTTAGCCAATCGTACCTTAGCCATTTGCCGATATCAATTTGACCACATTTCAGTGATAGCACATCCTTAAACCACCCTGGTTTGTTACTTAGTCACACAACCAACCATCCCCAAGTGACTAGATAACGCAAAAGGTGGCTCGAATACTCGCTCCGAGACTTACGGTACACTTAATTCATCCGGTGAGCTTTGAACTCCAATACATAACCCATTCAACCTTTTCTCCCTCGGTAATTCTCTGTCCCGAACACTGTCGGACATGAATACTCAGCTTGCGAAAGTTCTGTCCAGATTTTACCCTGCGCCGAACGCATCAGAACACCATCTGATCACTGTCATCGTGTGGAACAGCTTTTCCGAACGTGTTTCCTGGACAGATTAACGTGTAACTCCTTCAGAACGACCTTCCGGTCATATTCACAGTGGACCATCTTGCTTTTCTCCATCAGATCATCTATCCGAACGTGTCTTCCAACCATTTCCTCGATTTTCCTTAACGGTTCACTGATCCGAACGTGTATCAACTCTGTTCGGACAGTTCCGATGGTGCTGTCTCCATTTTCCCTGGTCGGATCTCTGATCCGAGCATTATGCACGAGTAATACTTTGTGGAAACGCTTCTGGAATTCATTCCAGACACGATACCCGATCTGTTCCACATTCTCTCCATCGGATTTGCCAATCCGAACATGCATTCATCATCGCCGATCATGTATTTACCTTTCGGAACAGTTTCTCTCGGTCGGAACTCTTATCTAAACGTGTATCTTCACACCCTAGACCATTCAACCAGTAATGACTCGAGCATTCTCATTCCCGATCGTCGTTCTGCCTTTGTCGAACACGTTACATGGACTGTTCTGCGTTTTACACTATCAGATCCGCGATCCGAACGCGCACAACCTTCATTTCTTCATCGGAACTCCGTAAACACTTGTCGGATCGTTAATCCGAACATAATTCTCGAGTAATTCTCGAGTAACCTTTCTGTGAAACGACTCTCAAGTCTTTCTAGACATGATGCTCGATCTATTTCTCGTAACTTCTCTCGGATCCACCAATCCGAACGATTTCTCCGACCAGACTACGTTCAGATGCGTTGTCCGAACGCGCAGACAGTGTTTACTCTCGGTGTTTCTCTTTTGGAACGTGATTCTCTCGGGTTTTCTTTGTGTTTTTCTCGTGCAAACACATTCTGGTCGCGTTCCCCCTCAAAAATAATCGTTCCCTCCCTTTTAAACACGACTTGGACGCGTTTTTCCCTTTGGAAACCGTCTATAACCGTCCGTAACCGCCCAGACAGTTTATTTTCTCTTTCGGTAACTGTTCGAATAACTTTTTTCCCTGAGCATCACTGTTCGGGAATATTTTTCCCACGAATTTAGCTGTCAGGAACCATTCGGTACACTTATTTCCTCGAGCTAACTTGTCCAAATATCACATTAAGCCCGATAAACCATCATTTATCCAAATTCCACGAATTCTCATTTAAGTCTTTCTTTAGCTTAGCCATTCATTCCCGACCTACTCATTTCTTCGGAACTCAATTCCTCTAAGTGATTGGATACTCTGTTATCCTTAACCGAATTCTCCATTTTCAATACCACTTTAGCTATCACTTCAGTAATCATCCGGATTATGTCTTTCTTGACCATAATCCTAATCAACCCGACTTTGCGGTAAGGATTGCGAGAGGCTGGTGTTACACCGGGCCCGCGTGACCCGAGTTTTTATGGACAAATTTTACCCGTGTACAAACTCGCCCCGCAACGGTCATACTTGGGTCTAACCCGCGGGTTGCGGTCCACATTGACATCTCTAATTGTTGGAGTAAACTTAAAGATTACTTGTGATGAAGCTAAAGACTCTTTTATATAGTTTCTTAATCAAACCGAGTTATGGTTTAGAGATAAGGATTAAGAGATTTTCTAGGATTTATCTAGATTTAGGTAATACTTTTAGGGTTAGGAAATTATATTTAGTATAAATAAGATATCGAGTTATGACATCTAGAGCGTTGAGGGTTTTATTGTGAACATTTTTTTAAGAGATTTTCAAAGTTTATAAAAGATTGTTATGCTTTTATTTCAACTATTCGCTTTTAGGTTAGTCATGGAGAAAAGACAGAGAGAAATAATGAAAAGAGAAGAAGAATCGATATTACAGTAATTGGGGAAGTGAGCTTGAGGACGTTGTTGTTGAAGTGACTGAATCCTCTGCAATATTGTGGAGATGGTTGTAACGATATTCCCTTCGTGAAACTCTCGAACATGTCCTTACACTACTCTTCATCATCTTTTTAAATGGCGGAGGTGATCAATGTCATGAGCAATATATAATTAGAGCAAGATGCATCTTTAACATGTTTACGATGAATGATGAGTAGCGAATATTGGTGAATATAGGTTGTTAGTTTCTTAATTAGTTAGTTAACAAAGTCTGTTAGCTTAATTAGTTAGCTTACTCTCATACCTATAATATGTATATGACACTTTGTACAGATTATTTTAATTAATGAGAAAATATACATTCCGTTACTTCTTAATATGGTATCAGAGCTTTTCTCTCTCTTCCGCTTTCCTCTTTTGATTCCCGATGACCTCAGCTCCGGCGAGCTCATTTTCTCCGATTAGAAGCTCTGATGAGTGCTCTTGGGAATCAAATCTTCTTTTCCTTCATTGATCAATTGATTTCTATGATTGTTGATCTCTGTTTCTTCGCCCTAGTTCTTCTCTTTCTTTGACCTTGAGTAGTTGTCGATCTTTGTTTCTACGACGCTACATCTCTTTCTCAGTTTATAGATTCTTTGATTTCGATTCTTGTTACCTCTCGATATGGCGCCTGAAGCTGCGATTTCAGATCTGACGAATCAATCAATGGATCACTACAACAATCTAGACTTCTTACATAACTCAGATCATGCAGGTCTCATTCTGGTCTCAGATCGATTAACAACAAGAGATGAGTTTTATTCCTGGTGAAGATCTGTGAGTATGGCACTCAATGTGAGGAATAAACTTGGTTTCATTGATGGTACGATCCCTAAACCCCCTGATAATCATAGAGATGTTGGATCTTGGTCTCGTTGTAACGACATGGTAGCAACCTGGCTTATTAACTCAGTCTCTAAGAAGATAGGTCAGAGTTTGCTCTTTCTATCAACTGCTGAGGCTATTTGGAAGAATCTTATGGCACGATTTAGACAAGATGATGCACCTAGAGTCTTTGAAATATAACAAAAGCTTAGTAGTATTCAACAAGGCTCGCAAGATGTGAGTACTTATTTTACTGAGCTTGTGACTTTATGGGAAGAATACAAAAACTATGTAGATCTTCCAGTTTGCTCCTGTGGCAGATGTGAATGTAATGCTGCTGCTAAATGGGAAACTTTGATGTAGAGAAGTCGTGTGACTAAATTCTTGATGGGGCTAAATGAATCCTATGATCCAATAAGACGTCATATTCTCATGTTGAAACCAATTTCTACAATTGAAGATGTTTTCAACATGGTGTCTCAAGATGAGCGTCAAAAGTCTATTAAACCAGTCACCAAGTCATAAAATGTTGCATTTCAAGCTTCTACACATCTAGATGGTATCACTTACACTAGTCAAAGTGACAATCAAGTCTATGCAGCCACTTTTCAAGGAGGAAATCGTCCTAAACAGAGGCCAATATGCACTTACTGTGGACAGTCAGGACACTTTGTGCAGAAATGCTATAAGATCATTGGTTATCCTCCTGGTCACAAATACAATTCCAGCAACACTTCTGGTTATGGTACTTCTGGATATGGTTCAAGAAATTGACCATAGACTGGATATGGTTTTCAAGCAAGAGGACAAGTAAATGCATCTCCCAGACCATCTTTACGTCAAATGCCCCAAATACAGAAGAATAACATTGTTGCTAATGTGGTCTCTGGTTCTCAAGTGCATTTACCTCAAGCTCATTCTCCTATCAGTTTGGATCTCAGTCAATTGAATTATGATCAGGTTTAAGCACTTATTCATCAACTTCATGTCCATAACAATAGTCCAACACAAATGCCTGTTACTCCAACTACTTCAGGGTCTGCATCCATTACAGAAAATAGCTTTATGGCTCCACAATCTAGTTCTGGTATTATTCCTTTTCCTTTAACCAACCTTCATTTTAAACATAATTGTCTCACATTTCAACACCAATGCCTAAATACCTTATACAATAATCTTCCTTTTGGATCATGGATCATATATAGTGGAGCTACTACGCATGTATGTTGTGATTTGTCTTTGTTTAGTCAGGTTTTCCGTGTGAATGGAGTTTTAGTCTCACTTCCTGATGGCACTAGGAAATCTATTATACACACATGCACAGTTCATATATTTGCATCTCTTATCCTGCATAATGTCTTACATGTTCCATCTTTTCATTTTAATTTGATTAGTGTTAGTAGTCTTTTAAATCATTATTACTCATCTGCTCATTTCTATTCTGATCATTGTTTCATTCAGGAACCTATTCAGGGCTTGATGATTGGTAGAGGTACACTCATACACGACCTCTATATTTTAGAGGCTGATGTCATTTCTTCCTCTACCAACCTTTGTGCTTCTTTACAAGTTGATGGACATCTTTGGCACCAGCGCCTTGGACATCCATCAGCTGAAAGATTACATTCTTTATCTGGTATTTTACCTATTTCTTCATCTAGTATAAAAAAATTATTTTACCTATTTCTTCATCTAGTATAAAAAAATTTAGATTGTTGTCCAGTTTGTCCTTTAGCTAAACAAAAGCGTCTTCCCTTCATTTCTCATAATAACATGTCTAAGAATCCATTTGAACTTGTTAATTTAGACATATGGGGTCCTTTTAAAACATAGTCTATAGAAGGATATAAATACTTTCTCACTTTGGTTAATGACTGAACTCGTGTTACTTAGATCTATATGTTGAGAAATAAAAGTGAGGTTTCTAATGTTTTCCCTGTATTTTTGAAATATATAGCAACTCAATATAATGCAATAGTTAAAGTCATTCGTAGTGACAATGCTCCTGAGTTAGCTTTTACTTCATTACTTCAAGAAACTGGTATAGTTCATCAATTTTCTTGTGCATATACTCCACAACAGAACTCAGTTGTGGAGAGAAAGCATCAGCACTTACTCAGTGTTGCTAGAGCTTTATTATTCCAGTCTCACATTCCTTTGATACATTTGCCTTATTGCATTTTCACTGTTGTCTTTCTCATCAATAGAATGCCTTATGTCTTGCTTAATAATAAATCTCCATATGAGCTATTACTGCATAAAGTTTGAGATTACCAGTTTTTGAAATCCTTTGGATGCGTGTGTTTTGTTTCCACTTTATTAAAAGATAGACATAAGTTTTCCCCAAGAGCAAATGCATGTGTTTTCTTAAGATACCCACCAGGAATGAAATGATATAAAGTCATGAATATAGAGACTGACTCATGAGATTTCAATATCTAGGAATGTCATTTTCCATGAGACAATTTTTCCATTTGCACAATTTGCTTCTTTTGTGTCTCCTTTAGATATGTTTTCTCAGTCTATATTACCTCTTCCCACTCATGTTTCTATTGACACCAATAACATACATGATATTTCTGCATATGTACCTGCATCTGTCCCTCTTAATTCATCTGGTACACTTTCTTCATCAATACATCCTGCATCACATGCATCATCTTCACACACAAATGCAAATCCTAGTGCCACATTTATATCCAATGGGACTGTTACTTCAAGAACAGGGCGAGCAAGACTACTCACTGATAGACCAAAGCGCACTGCTAAAGCTCCAGGTTATCTTTCTGACTATCATTGTTCTTTAGCTCATTTTTCTCCACCCACTTTTCCTTCCTCTTATTCTTCTACTCCTTTGTATCCTATTGATTCTGTTCTTACCTATTCACATTTAAAACATCTCTATCAGTCTTTTGTTCTTTCCTACTCCCTTGAAACAGAACCTAACTCTTTCAAACAAGCCATAAAGTCACCACATTAGACTAAGGCCATGAATGAGGAGTTTTGGGCTATGGAAATAAATAAGACCTGGACTGTTGAGTCTTTATCACCTGGTAAGGCTATAATTGGTTGCAAATGGGTTTACAAGCTCAAATACAAAGCTGATGGGACTTTGGAGCGCTATAAGGCTCGTCTTTTGGCAAAGGGGTATACACAACAAGAAGGTATTGATTTCACAGAAACCTTCTCATCTGTTGCTAAGTTAGGCAGTGTAATGTTGCTTCTTGCCTTATCTGCTATCAAAGGTTGGGATCTCTGCCAGTTAGATGTTTTCAACGTATTTCTCCATGGGAACTTAGATGAAGAAATATACATGAGTCTGCCCCAAGGTTATACATCTGCTACTGGTAGTCTTCCTCCTAATCATGTCTGTCACTTACATAAGTCAACCTATGGCTTAAAACAAACCTCTAGGCAGTGGTATCAATGCCTTTCCGATGCCTTATTAGCTGCAGGATACACACAATCTCCTTTTGACAACACCTTGTTCACAAGGTACACAGATTCTGCTTTTACTGCAATCTTGATTTATGTAGATGATATCATGATTGCTAGTAATAGTCCTGATGAGGTTAATCATGTCAAAGAGGCTCTTAGGCAGAGATTTCTTATCAAGGATCTAGGGGAATTGAGATTCTTTTTAGGATTGGAAATTGCAAGGAATTCTTCTGGCATATCAGTTTCACAGAGAAAATATGCTCTAAATCTACTAGCTGATATTGGCCTTCTTGCTTCCAAACCTTCCTCTGTTCCGATGGATCCAACATTAAAGTTTAACAAGGATACAGGGGATCCTCTCAAAGATCCAACGCCTTCTAGAGAGCTCATTGGTCGGTTGTTATATCTAACTATAACAAAGCCAAATATAATCTTTGTTGTTCACAGATTAAGTCAATTCCTTTCAGCTCCTAAAGAGATTCATCTTCAAGCTGCTTATAAGATACTTAGATACATCAAAGGCAATCCAGGACAAGGTTTATTCTATGTTGCTAATTCAGAACTGTGTCTTAATGGATTTGCAGATACTGACTGGGCCACTTGTCCAGATAGTAGACGATCTATTACTGGTTATTGCATGTATCTAGGCAGGTCTCTCATTATCTGGAAGTCCAAGAAGCAATATGTTGTAAGCAGAAGCAGCACAGAGGCTGAGTACAGGAGTATGGTACATGCGACATGTGAGCTGCTGTGGCTTCAAAAGTTACTCACAGATCTGCACATTCAGGTCCAATCTCCTGCTAAACTTTTCTGTGATAACAAATCAGCAATGCACATTGCCACAAATCCTGTATTCCACGAAAGGACCAAACATGTGGAAAATGACTATCATACAGTCAGAGATCAAGTCAAGAAAGGATTTTTAAGTTTGCATCATGTTTCTAGTTCAGAACAACATGCAGATCTTCTCACCAAAGCCTTGCATCTTGGTCTTTTATATTCACTGCTTCGCCGAATGTCCATTTCAAGCCTTTTTCAAGATGTTTTTGCTTCAGCATCTTCCTTTCAAAAGGCTTGAGGGGGTTGTATTGGTGAATATAAGTTGTTAGTTTGTTAATTAGTTAGTTAACAAAGTCTGTTAGCTTAATTAGTTAGTTTACTCTCATACCTATAATATATATATATGAACACTTTGTACAGATTATTTTAATTAATGAGAAAATATACATTCTCAAACGTGAAGAACCATGGCAATTATATGAACATTGTCCTTCTTTTATACTTTCTCTGTATCTTAACGATTATCATCATTAATATAAAGGCTTTTGACGTAAAAAAAAAAAAAAATAGCGAAGGTAAATATATAATTAGAGATCGACGTTTCATAACAAATATATACACATATAAGTTAATTATTATTAGTCGATATGGTGAGACATGTAATGGAAACATGTAACTCTCGTGCTCCCTTCTTACGTTAATATGCAATTTATGTAGGTTAATTTGTTAGAGCTAAACTCTTTTTATTATTATTCTCATTTTGTATTTTAAAAGTGGTACATGGATATATATTATGTCACATAATGCCTAAGAGGGTCTCAAAACTGCGTTTGGTCTTATGTTATGAGGAAAATAACACATCTTTAGAAATAATGTTACGATGAAAATAATTTGGTGAAGTTGATCAAATCTACTTTAGATGGTGTGATTCTAGTAGATGATGACCTCCACACGTACAACACAAAGAAAAACTCATTTAAGATATTGAGACTTGAGTCCCTCTTTATATCTTTTTAAGTTGTACGGTTTAGGAGAGTTTAAAGTAATTGATTTGGTTATTTATGTCACTAAAGTACATTTATTTTTTCGGTCCAGAGAAATGTGTCGTGGCACACGAAAGGGGCAGATAGGGAGAAGAGGCCATCTTCAAAGAGGGACTACGTCAATTTTTAAAGGTGCAAGTGTCAACATCCTCCGCGCAGTTGTAGGAGCGGGTGAGAGGTTGCCAGTAATGACAAGCTCCAGCTCATTGTATTGGGCAAGATAATATGGCTCTCCTGGTTTCTAAACTTTGATAAAAGAAAAGTCCTGAGGTCCACTTAGTGAATAACTTCGAGTGTTCAAACAAAGAGAACTCACTAATAGTTTGTGTATATTCTTTTTTTCTCTTTTTTAAAATCACGTTAAAAAAACTTTCTAGCAAGTAATTTAAAGTTTAAAGTTTGTACAAATTCAGATTGGGTTTCCTTGGGTTGTAAGCGAGTGATCTAAATCCAAACACTAAGATTTGGTCTTCAAGAGTCAGTCTCAGATCCCACTTCAAACCACTTCAGACAGCTACAAGTAAGAAGTTTAGTCCTTTTCCCAGATCTTATGCCACTACTGAATTCATCCCTCCTCTGTCATCCTCTTGCTCCAAAGACCCAAACTTTAAAAAGTTTGTCTATATAAATCCATACACTTAAAACAAATAATCCATATACTTTCTCTTTCAATGGCTTTCTCTCTAACATTTCATGCCCTTATCTCAGTTCTTGTTCTTGTTCATCTCTCTTTAGTATCAACCGCAAAGCATAGCTTTCACCACCACACAAGTCACTCCGCAAAACCTAACCAGCATCTTAAGCAGGCGTACCATGCCCTTAAAGCATGGAAGAAAGTTATCTATTCCGATCCAAATAACTTAACTGCAGATTGGGCCGGTCCCTCGGTTTGCAGCTACACAGGCGTCTTCTGTGCCCCATCCCCTTCCGACGCAAACACTCTGGTTGTTGCTGGTATCGATCTTAACCACGGAGACATCGCTGGCTTCCTGCCTGAATCCATTGGCCTTCTTTCTCACCTCGCTCTCATCCATCTCAATAGTAATCGCTTCTGTGGCATCCTTCCTCGTTCACTGGCCAATCTATCGTTACTCTATGAGCTTGACCTCAGCAACAACCGTTTTGTAGGTTCTTTTCCAGATGTCGTCCTCTCACTCCCTTCTTTAAAGTACCTTGACCTTCGTTACAATGAATTCGAAGGCCCCTTGCCTCCAAAACTCTTCAGCAATCCCCTCGACGCCATTTTTGTGAACAACAACCGGTTAACAAGCCTCATACCCCGGAATTTCAATGGAACAACTGCCTCTGTTGTAGTCTTTGCCAACAATGATTTCAGCGGTTGTCTGCCTCCAACCATATCTCGCTTTGCAGATACTTTGGAAGAGCTTCTACTAATCAACTCAAGCTTGTCTGGGTGTCTACCCCCTGAAGTTGGGTATCTCTACAAGTTAAGAGTCCTCGACGTGAGCTATAACAATTTAGTTGGTCCTGTACCTTACAGTCTCGCTGGGCTAGGCCACCTTGAGTTGCTGAATCTGGAACACAACATGTTCACTGGCGCTGTTCATCTTGGAGTCTGCGTTCTGCCCAGCCTGATGAACCTAACAATCTCCAACAACTATTTCAATGAAGAAGAAGGTATCTGCAGGAACCTGACTTCCAGAGGAATAGCCTTCGACGATCGCAACAACTGTCTTCATGACAAACCGCACCAGCGGAGCCAAAAAGTCTGTGAAGCTATACTTGACCACCCCGTCGACTGCTATGACCACGAATGCTCAGCTATGGCTCCTCTGGCTTCTCCGTCTACTGCAAGACCTTCCATTGCTCCTGCAGGACCTTCCGTTGCTCCTGCTCCTGCCTACGCATAGGGATTCACTCCTATGCGGTATATAAAATGGAAGAACAAGAAAAGTGTGAAAGATAGGTTTTGGAGGTGTATGAATATGCTCTAAGATTGTAACACTATTATACAGAACATATTGTCTATCCACCAGTCTCTAGCTGCGGTTACAGATCTCTATCCTTACTATGATTTATTCGAAAAATCTTCTACGCCTCTCCAAATACATAAAATCAAAGAACCAACCCTACCCGCTTCAGAGTCAAATATTGCAAAAAGATTTGACAAATAATTGATTCCCAAAGTTAGTTTAGACAAAGAATGGTTCTTCAAAGGCTAACCAATCACAGATCTTAGCTTTTATTCTCCACAATTCTCATTACTAAAATCATATTCATGTCTAAAAGAAAACAAGTTTCCTTCAGACAGAACCAAGACCCTTTCTATACATATTAGGCATAGAAACTTCCAAGAACAGGGAAGATGAGAAAAAAATTAGCTTTGTAAGTTCGATTTGAGTTGTTACCCGCAGTTAAATTGAGTGACATTGGTACATACTAAAAAACCAAATACATCCTCTAAGCTGGAAGAAGTGAACATCGACAAGTTTGACCCTCCATTTTTATATCCATCCATCTCTGTAAGCATCTCGAGTGGAAATAGTGTTCACAAGGAGTCATACCTGTTTCCAGAAAAAGCACGCTCATGATTCTGCCTATTGGAGGAAATGTAGTTACGTGAAGGCAAGAACTGAGTCTAGGTGAAGAAACTGCTGTATCATGAAACATTTTAACACATTAAACAAGTCATCAACAGAAGAAAGCAGTATCGTTGCCTAAGTAGGTAAAAAAGAGAGAAGATTACTGTCTTCTTGCCCTGAACCACTCTTGCTTGACGCTGTTTAGGTCTTATCTCACCACACTAATAACAAATTCATTCTTGGAAATGTCAGGGTACTCACAGGCATAGAAGAACAAAGGTTAGATACTGATCAAACTCGGTCGAGCTAAAGTATAGATAGTCTAAAACATTTTCAGCTCTGCTCAATCAAACCAAAAAAGATGAAACTTAAACCGAAGCTACTCTCAGACTCTTGAAATTATAAATCAATATGGTCAAATGCTTGTGATAATCATTTAACTCTAAGCAGCTCGATATTGCTACCTACTATCATCAATAAATCAGATAATCTCAAACTTAGCTAAGTCTATATCAATTTGTAACCACACATCTCAGCAAAATCATGAGAACCCAAAAAAAACTCAGATGAACACATTTTCGATAGCAAAGTAGTCGTGATACTTAGGTTGAACAAATCAGATAACACACAAACCTCGTCGCTCCATGATCCGAGTTTTATCCCTTATGGATCAAAGCCCCACCGCTTGTTGCGAAACCACCAACCAAATCGATAGCCAGAGGATAAANCCCCCCCCCCCCCCCCCGAATTTTCCCGCTTCTTCATATCACACAACTCCACCAAAATCAACTTTTTGAGATTTTAAAGAAACCCAGAAGAAGGAAAAAGGCTACTTGATGAGAACTCATCATTAAAACCCACAACGTCACTGAAGTAAACAATCCACTACAAATTTTATATCTTTTACGAACTACTATTGAATTTTTTGGCAAAATAATGTTCTGCAAGTCGTTAATAATCAATCAAAACTTGTTTTCTCTCTTAAGTTTTTTTATCTTAAAAATAGTGTATTTTTTTTATGGATTTTGAAGGACTTTCTTGTTGGGCTTTAACTGTAGATGAGAAAAACTATAAAGCCTCCTATAACATACTTGGTCCATTTAAAAAACCCACTACACATTTTTTTTTTTTTTTGAGGCAAACACACTACACATTATTACCACCAAATGACTCATTCTAGCTAATTTGTATATTTTCTTTTGTCCAAGATTTATATTTTGTTTTTTACCATTGGTTATGCATAACTAAAATCTTAAATATTCTTATATTATAATCAATACTATAAAAGTAGAAGAGACATTTCCAACAATTTTTTTCAAGTCTAATGAGAACCCGAAGTCTTTTGATCGCTTAGACCATTTTCTTTGAGACAGAGTCTCTCCCTTTCTTTATTCAACTTTTTATCGTATCCCTCAATTGAGTGGAGCCTTTTTTCAGCCACCAAGGCAACGGTAATCTAGCGATACTCAATCCTTTAAATTGCTTTACCACTTCCCTTATATATTTCCCCTTTCTTTATTTCTTTTATTATTTTCTCTCTCATTACTAATCATGAATCCCTCTATACCAAATCAACATTAATCATGGAAAGATAGTCAATCCCTTCCTTTAAGCCAGTCAATCTTTTTCATCCCATTAAATACGACCGCAAGAGAAGCTTATCAGAATATCACAATAAATCCTCCTTTCTTCATTGCAATTTCCTCCTCCGACGTAGAAAAGCCTTTGCTACAATGGCGAAAACTCTAAATGCAGCCATCACTGCTCTCTCCCTCCATGACGATGAGCCAATAACACTTCCCGGTAGCCCAAGATTTTAGGTGTTTGATGAAAACGAATGTAGTCTTTTTGGAAGATTACTCAACCCTGAAGCAAAATCCATGGCAAAAATGAATGTGTACGAAAGGGTTAGAGGTATAGCCTTAACCAAAACTACCTTCCAGTTCGTGTTCCAGAGAGAGGAAGATCTCCTCAAGATCCTCAAAGACTGTCCATGGTCTTTCAACCACTGGACTCTAGTGCTGAAGCGGTATATCCCATCTCTTCCGAAAAAATTTCTTGATAATCTGGACATTTGGGTTCGAATAAGGAACATATCAACGCAACACTTCACTTTGGACACAATGAAGATACATGGTTCTGCTATAGGCCATGTTGAAGAAATTGAGTATGATCCAAAGGCGTCACAAAAAACTGACTTTGTGAAAGCAAGAATCAGATTCCATGTGGATAGTCCAGCAAGGGAAACAAGAGTGCTCAATATCCCGAGTGGTAAGGCAATTGTGATAAAGTATTAGTATGAACGGATATGAAAGAGATGCTTTAACTGCTTACAACTCTCTTATGATAAACTTAATTGTCCGCTACTTTCAAACCCTCCTATCCAGACAGTGAGCAGTGGAAACAGAGAAGCCTATGCGGACAACTTCCTCCCTCTAAACAAGTCAACCATGGTTAAGTATAAAATCGTTCCTTGACATTACTCCTAGTTTCCAATCGTTGTTCCCTGAACTCTCAAAAGAAGATCATCAAATGGCCATCCAGTACATCTCTCATGCGGATCCAAAGGAGAGACAAGCCAAAATCTTTTGTTTTGAAAAATCTATTGAGGAAGGTGCTCTCAAACAGCCCATAATTAGCTATGCTTCCTCAGCAAACATAGGCTACATTGTTGATTTAGACACAATCAAGAGTGCTCTGAGAAAGGAGAAGATAAGAAAGGGTACTACTACCTGGTCAGAGGATGAACGTTTAACTCCTTCATCATCCGTAACACCTTTCTCTGGGTCAGAAACTTCTCTCATCTTAAATTTGGAAGAACTTGCAACGACTCTATAGTTTAAGGCTTCCAAGGAAGTTATATTGTCTGGTACCTCTGATCAAGCTGGCACCTACCGCAATCGACCTCCATCATGGAAAAGGGGGTTTGGGATCGATAATGGAACAAAGAAAGATCCTACAAGTGGTAAAGGATGCTACAAAAGTAAGAGAAAAGCATAACTTCCTAACCCTTTCAATCCACAGAACAAAAACCCAAAAATTCAAGACAAGACGGTGTCTTCCATATTGAAGTCGTTGCAATCCAAATGAGTATTATGAGTTGGAACTGTCAAGGCGCAGGTAGCACCAAAAAAGTTCAAAGACTACGAGACTTGCGTAAAAAACACTTCCCGAATTTTTTATTTCTCATGGAAACTAAGCAAAAGGACATTTTTATTTTCTGGTTTAAAATCGAGTCTTGGATATGCTGAGATGTGTTCGGTTGAGCCAGAGGGTTTAAGTGGTGGTCTAGTAGTATTTTGGAAGAAGTGTTACAATGTTGAAGTCTTTTATGCCGATAAACGTATTATTGATTTAAGAATAAAGATGAGATCAATTTCTTTTTATTTGTCATATGTCTATGGTGATCCGGTTCGATCAAGAAGACAAGAAGTTTGGAACAAACTCATGGACATTGGTATTCATAGAAATGATATGTGGTGTTTAACTGGTGATTTCAATGAGTCGTTAAGTAATAATGAAAAACATGGTGGAGCTCTAAGAGATGAGAGTACATTCTTTGACTTTAGAGTCATGATGGAAACCTGCAAATTTAGAGACATTCGTTGTCAAAGGAATTATCTATCATGGGGAGGGTGGAGAGACAATATGTGGGTACAATGTCGCCTCGATCGCTATCCGGGAACTGGTACAAGCAGTCTAAGAAGTTATGTGGGCATCTGATCATTGTCCGCTGAGAATAACCCTCGCCAATGGCAATGAAGAATAATACAGGGGTCGATACTTTTTTGATAAGCGATGTGTACATAAACCTGGATACGAGGATGCAGTTACAAGAGGATGGTTTGGTGATTAACAGAACAGAGAAGAACCTCTTGTGGATCATATAAGAAGATGCAGATCAGAATTAGCCAAGTTCAAACGATCATCGACCGAATATTCAGCTCAGCGTATATCTCAATTACATAAAACGCTAGAAGATGAAATCGCCAAACTTCATCCTGATCAAAATAAAATGCAGAAAATCAAAGTTGATTTAGCTGAAGCATATAGGGAAGAAGAGTTATTTTGGCATCAAAATAGTAGACAATAATGGTTAAAAGCCGGTGATAAGAACACCAACTTTTTCCACAATTTTATTAAAGGAAATAAGATGAAGAACATAGTCTTCTCTCTAAAAGACTCCAATGGTGTCGATCAAATTTTTGAAAGCTCCAAAGGACAAATAGTTGTTGAATACTACCAAGAGCTCTTCCGAAGTACGAATCCACCCGACATGGAAAAATTTTTGGTGGATTTTTTCCCTAAGATAAACGCAAGCATGAATGCAGAACTAACTAAATCCGTAACGTCAGAGGAAATAAAGTACGCAACTTTTCACATCAAAGAAAGTAGCTCCCTTGGAGACGATGGATTCACTAGTGCCTTTTACCTAAAATCATGGCATCTCATCGGACAGAGCATCGTGAACGAAATTCAAGCTTTCTTTGAAACCTCAACATTCTACGCTGGATGGAACCACACTCAACTCTGTTTGATCCTGAAGGTGTCTAATGCCACAACGATGAATGAGATGCAGCCTATAAGCCTCTGCACAGTTCATTACAAGATAGTATCCAAAGTACTATGTGAGAGGCTAAAGAAAATCCTACCTGACATAGTATCGGATACGCAGGGGGCATTTGTCGTGGGAAGACATATTACGGATAACATCCTAATCGTCCACGAACTGGTACACGCCCTGAGAACGGATGAAAAAGTCTCTAAGAATTTCAAGGCGATCAAAACAGATATGTCGAAGGCCTACAACCGAGTAGAATGGTTTTTTGTGGAAATTTGCTCAAAAAATGGGTTTTGATAGACAATGGATACGTTGGATAATGGCTTGTATTAGTTCGGTATCCTACTATATCTTGTTGAATGGAAGGTTACATGGGTTTATCAAACCAGATAGGGGCATTCGCTAGGGCGATCTTCTCTACTCGTTTCTATTTGTTATAGTGGCAGAAGCATTGGTTCACATTCTAAACAAAGCTGAGCAAGAGCGACAAATATTCGGTCTGTAAGTTGCACCATCCGCTCCAAGTGTACACCACCTCTTATTTGCGGGCGATAGCCTATTGTTTTGTCAAGCTTCTGAGAAAGAAAGTCAAGAAATCGTTCACTATATCCATAATTTGGTTTGATCTCAGTACAGATGGTAAACTATTCAAAATCCTCCATTATCTTTGGCAAAAACATAGGTGAGCCAATGAAGCAAAAGATCAAGACAATACTAGGAATCGATAAAGAGGGAGGAGAAGGCACATATCTTGGATCACCATAATGTTTTAGTAGATCGAAGAGAAAACTTCTAAGCTTTATCCAAGAAAAGCTCAAATCACGCCTCACAGGTTGGTATTCAAAGACATTTTCGCAAGGAGGTAAAGAGGTCTTGATAAAATTAGTTGGTTTCGCCTTACCGGTTTATGCGATGTCATGCTTTAAACTATCAAAAGACCTATGCAAAAATATTACAAGTTCCATGACGGAGTTTTAGTAGAGTGGTAAGAACAATCATAGAAAAATTTCATGGGTTGCATGGTAAAAGTTTTGTAGGAAAAAAGAAGATGGCGGACTCAGGTTTCATGACATTGGTAACTTCATTCAAGCTTTACTTGGTAAACAAGTGTGGCGAGTGTGTTCGAAACCCCAATCTTTATTGCAAGAATCTTTAAATGCAAATACTTCCTTAATCGTCTCTTCCTAGAATGTAGAGTAGGAAAATGGTCGTCTTATGCTTGGCGTAGCATAACCTTTGGAAGAGAACTACTACGTCAAGGTCTGAAGCGAGCTATTGGTAATGGACTGTCTACATCAGTGTGGCACGATAACTGGACCTCTAATCCGATTCCACACCCTCCAACTGAAGACAAGACAACGTAGAAGAGGTAACCATGGTTTCGGAGCTCCTGCATCCATACACAGGCTCCTGGAATCAGATGAAAATCAATAGTATCTTTACAAGTGAAGATGCATCTCATATCCTAAGCACAAGGATTCATCGCAACTATCAAGACACTTTGGTATGGAGCGGAACAAACTCAGGGCTTTACATAGTGCAAAGTGGGAAGAAAGTGCTGGAGCAACTATCGGAAATCCAAGACCCTGAACATATAGCATTACCTCTGGTGGAAAAAAGGTTTGGTCTAAGGTATGGAAGCTAAAAACGACTCTGAAGATCAAACATTTTATATGGAAAGCATTAGCAGGAGCCTTAGCAGTGGCGAAAAGACTACAAACAAGAGGAATACAAGTACAAACATGTTGCCCTATTTGTCGTACAAGGACTGAAAGTATTTGCCACATCCTCTTCAATTGCTCTTTGGCTAAACAAGTGTGGGATTTGTCAAGTATATCTCGGCCACAGAGAGGCTTCTCTCAAAATTCGGTTTTCCTAAACATCTATCACCTCATGTTTGCGTCTCCTCCGAGAAATAGTAGAGCAAATCCAAGTATATCCTTCCCTTGGTTGTTGTGGACCCTTTGGAAAGCACGAAACTAGTTGATCTTTGAAAAGAAAAGCTTTAGTGCACAGTGCATTTTGGACAAGGCTCAAGAGGATTAGAAAGAGTGGTACGAGACCAATAAGAAACAAGAAGTCAATTCTTACATTGGAGCTTACGTTGATGTGAATCCCCCCTTGGTATGGAATCCTCCACCAATCGAATGCTAAAGTGTAATTTTGGAGCGACATGGCGTAATGTACAAGTAAACGGAGGAGCATCATGGATGTTACGTAATTCAAGAGGTGTTGCAATAGCATATAGCCATCGAGCTTATTCTATGGTAAACTCTCCTCTAGAAGGTCATCTCTTAAGTTTCTTATGGGCATCCGAAAGCTTGAAAACTATGAGATACAAGAGAATTATCTTTGAAACATCTTATTCTCAAGTCTTGGTGGCCTTGGAAAACCCTCTCAGATTTCCACTTCTAGGCAATTTAGATCAGCAGATATTGTCCATCTTAAACTCCTTTGAAATCTGGAAAGTAAATTATATCTCAACATCAGCTAAGCGAGTGGCACAATCTATCGCGGAAAGTGTTGTTTCTAGTCATCGCTATCAATCCTATATAGCTCGCGAAGGTCCTAAATGGTTGGCTCCATTGCTTCAACAGGAAGTTTCTTTTGGTTGTGGGGTCTCATAAGATCTATCACTGGTGATCCTTCTTTGTCAAGGAAGAGGACTCATGATCCTCCTTGTTTGGTGTTAATCTTCTTCTCTCATGTCTTTCATTTGCTCTATAAAATTTGTTCTAGCAAATGTATGGAAAAACCTCTGTTTTGGTCCAAAAGATAATAATATGAAAGCGTTAAAAAAAAGGACATTTCCGACAAATGACAAGTAAGTGATTTCATCAATTTTGGAGATGACATGTGTCATATTTATTTTGATTTTAAATTACATAATCAATAATAATACACCAAGTGTATCTTGTAACTACACTTAATAACCCTAGAACCAAGACTATAAGAACTTAAACCTCAATTATTAATTGCTAATTAATTTAAACTGATCTAATTAAAGATTTTAAAGTGTCAATATTGAAGAAATACGAATAATGTTTAAAATATTGATTCCTTTTAAGAATCATGAGGACTGAAATAATTTAGTGCTAAACTATTATTTTTCCTAACCCACGGTTTGAGATGCATGCCAAACAATTAGTACTACTATCTCTCAATAAGATTTTTGCTTGGAGATATCAATCAAAATATTATGAAATTTATATCTTTACACATCTCATCGTGCAATATTAATTTTCTAATTGATTCACAAAGGTGTTATTAAGTCCTAGCAATAATTTTAAACATGGCATACAAGATCAATGACCAAATATTTGTTTATAAATCTATTAACGTGCTTGATTTTAAAAATGCGTCTAGGTAAATTGATCCAAGAAAAATTAATGTTTGTGGTATATATCATCAGAATTCTATTTAAGTGAGTTTCCTAAAGAAAAATAATGTCACTAAATATAGCGAACTGATGTCAATGAGACTTAAAAATAAAAAGAAAAAAACAGGATAAGATACACTCACATGTTACATTTGTTTGTGTTAGCTTATCTTCCTTATCGATCCCCCTTCTATTTTGAAGATGTAATTTTTATTTACATGTAGAACCAAAAATGCTTTCATTTTTCAAAAATAAAATTTATAAAGTAATAGTTATTGTCGACAATATTAATATAGAAACTTTAAACGAAACTAAAATACATAAATACTTAGAAACTCCATAATGAAAAATCAAAATAAAATATTGTAGGACATTCTTATTTATGCTAACTCTAAATTAGAGTTTGAAAATCGTGTTTGAAGGGCTTTTTTTAATCAAAACGATGTAGTTTCGGAAGCAAAGTTGAAGTTATATATTTTAACCATTGACTCTTTTCAAATTTAAAGAGCTCGGTTAACAAAAATTCAAAACTAAAACAAATAATATTTAGAATTTGAAGATTAAAATGGCTCGCTTAAAATTTATTGACATTTTTTACTTAAATTTGAAAGTTCATGATTTTTTTATATTTTCCAAATTTATTTGTAATAGCAAATGCACGACTAAATAAATTTTCAGACCAAATGAGAACAATATTTATTTCAACAAAAATACATAATCAAAAACTTTGTAAAAGTTATAATTATTTTATTTTTGTATGTTAATACACTTTGTAAAATTAAATATTTATCTACCAAGAAGAGCAAGTGATTCATGTCTCTCTACCAACATTATTGTTTGAGTAATCAGAATCAAGTGCAAATGTATTTTTTAATGGAAATGGTCAAGTTAGTGACCACACTCAATAGACACAATACTTAGGTGAAAAAAACAATTCTATTTTAAAAGCAATTTTGTTTGTTTTTGAAACACCGAGAGAAATAAATTCTCATGAATATAATACAATTATTATTGGTCATTGATAAAACATGGAACTATAGAGGAGTTCAACGTTTGGTGTTAATTGTAATAACAAAATCGAAGGGAGAAGGAGTCGTGGAAGCTATATAAACAAAGGGCAGGAGCCGTGGGGGCTTTAGAAGTGGAAGAGGAAGTTATAATCAGTCTGACTTAAAAAGCATATGGTAGTAACATGAGAAAAGACAACGAACGATATGCAAATCGAGAAAATATAGCTGACATAACTATATAAAAGTTATTAGAAAAAGAAATATAAACTAATTTTACAACAACAATCACCACCAATTCAACTAATTAATATCTTAATTTTAAATTTACGATTACAAAGTTATACTAAAAAAATTAAAGCAATACAAAATACATAACGAACACAAAAAAATATAAAAAATGCTTTGCGGCGTAGCGCGTGTATCTATCTAGTTTGTAATAAAAAAGGTAAACTTTTTGGATATCGATTCGCATATTTAATTTTAGGGTCGCACTCCGGTTTCGGGTCAGGTTCGATTCAGATTTGATCAGGTTTCAGACTTTTGGATTCATATCAGATTTAGTAACGTAAGAAAAACTCGACTATACTCGAAATTTTATTTTGGGTTCAGATCAAAGTCATGTATTTTTGGATGTGGATTTTCCAGGATTTTTACTGATTTTTCGGGTTTTTGTGTTTTCTGCTTCAAATTCATGTTCGGTTTGAAATTTTCGAGTTTGGATTTTTCGAATTCAAATACCCATTCAAGTTCGGTTTGAATTTGGGTAATACATGATATCCAAAATACCGTCAACAAAATCCGTCCAGATATTTTTAAAAATCTTGGGGTAGTATTTAGGGTTGGAGTTTTTGCCAACCCTATTTAATTTAATTAGATGCACTAAATTTATGTTTATTGGGTCAGGGCTTTCACGATATTTATGTTTGTAAAGAATAAAAAAAAAAGACAATAAGTTATGTTAATTTCAAACAAAAATGAATCTCAGTTTTAAATGACTATTCAAATCATAAAATCTGACTAAAAAAAGGTTGTCTGTGAGGAATTAAAAAAGGGTGAAAAGAAGAAAGCCGTTAAGTCCATTGCATGTCGAGACGTGTAAAAAAAAGAAGAGGAGCAAAATCCGAAACGCTTCTAATTAATTTGTATATTATTCTCTACAGAATCGATGCAACCAAAAAGCTTCACCTAACGGCTATGACTTCTCTACTTTTACCATAAATACACACATACAAGCACTCAACAAGTTACAAAACACACACAACACAGCTCAAGAGAGTAATTAAATTTGAGGGTTTAGTAAAAGTTTTGAAAAAATGGGTTTGTTCAAAAGGTTTGATCTTTACCTGATGATTATGATGTTGATTGGGTTGGGGTATACAATAGGGTTATCAAATGGTTACAAGTTCTACGTTGGTGGGAGAGATGGTTGGGTCCTTACTCCTTTCGAGGATTATTCTCATTGGTCACACCGGAACAGGTTTCAAGTCAATGACACTCTTTGTATGTCTCTCTTCTCTAGTTCAACATGCCCATAATGTTCATATACTATAATGTCTTTCACTGTCGTAAATGTTTTTTTTTATTTTGCAAGATTTTAAGTACGTGAAGGGAAAAGATTCAGTATTGGAGGTGAAAGAAGAAGAGTATAACACATGCAACACGACTCACCCGATTACTTCTCTTTTAGACGGAGACTCTCTCTTTGTACTTAGCCGCTCAGGTCCATTCTTTTTCGTTAGTGGCAACTCGGAGAAGTGTCTCAAAGGTCAGAAGCTAGCTGTTAGAGTTATGTCCACCGTCCATCATAGCCACAGTCCTCGTCGTCAGCCATCTCCTTCTCCATCACCGACTCTGTCTCAGGCTTTGTCGTCTCCGGCGCCTTCTCCGGGAGTAATTGCTTCTGATTCACAAGCTCAAACCCCAGCTCCAACGCCGGCCTCAACTCGAAATTCCGCCGGTTTGGTTGGTCAAGGGATAGTTTCTCTAGGCTTGGTTCTTGTGGTTATCATAGGTTTCATGGTTTAAGGTTTATATATTTGTCATTCAGTTTGTGATCTAAGTTGAGTTGAGTTGAGTTTAATATAATGTGTCTTGTTATGTTTGAACTATGAAGCATTTGTAACTTTTTTATATATGTTTTTTCATGTTTCCTATTTTTCCTTTCTAATCAGAGAGTATTTAATTAGAGATTTTGTTATTAAATGTGCATGCAAATGTTTGTGTTTACTATGATCATGGTTAATGCTTGCAAAAGTTCTACATATAATTTACATCTTGGGTCAACGATGTTTTCTTGGAGCATTTACATAGATCATATACTAAAGCAAATGGTTTAACTGTTTGCCCGTTATAGTTAATTATGCTGCTGTCATCAAACAGAGTAAATTGTGAAAGCTATTTTTAGTGAAGGATTGAGATATGGCCAATTTTTCTTTATAGAAAATTAAGTAATAAGCTCTAAGATAAAGCTAACCATTCAACAAAATATAGAGTAAGAACCGGGCAAACTAGAGATCTAGTTACCATTAAAACCCCAAATAAGTAATCAAATCATTCACTCACTCTCTCTCTCTCTCTCTCTCTCTCTCTCTCTCTCTCTCTCTCTCTTCAACTCTTGATGATGAATTACATTAAGCTCATGATTATCGCCTTGATCATCCCGATGGTTGCAGCTCCGGTGCTAGTCAGATCAGCTAAGAAAGTGACCTGCGACGAAAGGTGGCCCGGGACTTGCATCGACGGTGGAGAAGATGAGATAAGAACAATGACGACAGGATACGTTTTGAGTCGAAGGGTTCTAAAAGCCGCAAGATATATTAGCTACGGTGCGTTGAAGAAGAACAACGTACCGTGTAAACGACGTGGTCGGTCCTATTATGATTGTGGAAAAGGCAAAAGAGCTAATCCATACAAACGAGGTTGCAGTGTCATTACACATTGTTACCGATTCGCCAGTTAATCTGTAACTATTTATACAAATACTTGCAATCTGTATTAATTCGCTTTGCTTCTACCCGTGAGAAATTATTATGCAAATTTGGATTAGATATATAAATATTAATATTTTTTAGATTTGATAATTTTGTAATACGATATTTTATTAAATTTAATTTTTATATGGTAAATAGAGGTTTTGATGATAGTTCATATTTTTAACTTTCAAAATTCTTATGATGTTACTTTTAAATTCAATTAAAATATTTTTTATTCTCATAAAATATTATAACATATTTATCCGTCTTATTTAGTATTTAAAATATTGACTTTATGTCCCTCTAGTAACAAGAGGCCGAATAATATCAATCCTAAGAGCATCTCCAACTCATTGCTATTTTAGACTCTATACTCTGTAATAGAGTAAAATCTACTCCAACTCGTCTCTATTCACTACAAGAAAACAGTCGATTAACAATGAATTTTTGCAACGAAAAGTAATCGTCGTTACTTAACGACGAATTTACAATGTAAATTATATTCGTCATAAAATTGTCGTAAATTAATGACGATTTAAATCGTCGTTAAAATATGGTTACTTTACGACGATTTTACGACAAAGTTACACTTTTTTGAAAATCGTCGTTAAAAACTCGTAAAATAACAACGATTTAACAACGACATGTTTAACAAGTAATTTACAACGAACTAGAGACTTAAATTTTTATATGTTTAAAACGTGAATTATAGGTGTACCTAATAATTAACAACGAAAATTGTAGTCGTTAATTGAAAGTTAAAATGTTGTTTGTTGGTAGCAAAAAAATTCGTTGTTAAAATCCAAAGTAAATTCAATGTTAAAATTTATGAAATTTCTATAAATACCTCTTTCACTTTCACCACAAATCACACCTCACACATTCTTTCTCTCATCAAACACAAAAGGAAAAAAAATGTCTGGCGATCAATACGAAATCCGAGGGTGGATGTACATGCATAGAGATGGGGAGGGATCGGTGACTCAAGAGTTCCTCGGAGGATTTTAAATTTTCATGCGTCAAGCCGTAAATCTATTGGTCACCGTCAAAAGTGGTAAGATGTTCTGTCCATGTAGAAAGTGCAAGAATACACGGTTCATTTTTGTTGAAAATGTTTGGAAGCATTTGTTAAATAGAGGTTTTACACCACAATATTTCATATGGTTTCAACATGGGGAAAGACATTGGGGTAATGTTGGTAGTAGCAGTAGTAGTAATTATCATCATCAATCCGTAGAGAATGTTGAACCTGCTGATAGGCATGATCATCAATATGAGTTTGGTAATTATCACCATCAAAATGAGGATAACCAACACAATAGGATTAATGACATGGTTACAGATGCATTTCCACATCAAGCTAATACTGCTGCATTCGCATATGATGATAACAACGTTGAAGAACCAAATTTAGATGCTAAAAGATTCTACGACATGTTAAATGATGCAAATCAACCATTATATGTTGGATGTAGAGAAGGACACTCTAAATTGTCATTAGCTGCTAGGATGATGACTATAAAAACATATCATAACTTACCTGAAGTATGCATGGATGATTGGACTGATTTGTTTAAAGAGTATCTACCTTCTGATAATTTGGTTGCTGAAAGTTATTATGAGATACAGAACTTGGTTATTAGTTTGGGTCTGCCATTTGAGTGTATTGACGTTTGCGTGGATAATTGTATGATTTTTTGGAAAGAAGATGATAAGTTGCTTGAGGAATGTCTTTTTTGTAAAAAGCCAAGATTTAGGCCACAAGGGGTTGGGCGGAAAAGGATACCATACCAGAGGATGTGGTATCTCCCTATTACTGATAGATTAAAAAGAATGTATCAATCAGAAAGAACAGCAGCATCAATGAGGTGGCATGCAGAACATACACAGTAGATGGAGAGGTTACCCACCCATCGGAAGCAAAAGCGTGGCGACATTTTAACTCTGTACACCCCGAATTTGCTAGACAAAAAGGTAATGTCTACCTTGGTTTATGTACAGATGGATTTAGTCCATTTGGTATCTCAGGTAGGCAGTATTCTTTGTGGCCCATAATCGTCACGCCGTATAACCTCCCACCAGAGATGTGTATGCAAAGAGAATTTCTATTTCTCAGTGTATTAGTCCCTGGGCCTAACCATCCAAAACGATCACTTGATGTTTTTCTACAGCCTTTAATAGAGGAACTGAAGCTGTTATGGCATACCGGAGTTCAGACGTTTGACTGTTCCAAGAGAAGGAATTTTACGATGCGTGCAGTGCTTATGTGGACCATTAGCGACTTTCTTGCGTATGGGATGTTGTCAGGATGGACAACGCATGGACGGTTGTCTTGCCCTTACTGCATGCATCGTACGAATGCATTTCAAGTAAAACATGTTANTAAAGCATGGTAGGAAAACAAGCTGGTTTGACTGTCACCGTCAATTTCTTCCTATCAACCACCCGTACATAAGAAACAGAAGACTATTTAGGAAGAACAAAATTGTTTGTGTGCCTCCACCAGTGTATCTAATGGGCGATCAAGTAGAGGAGCAAATTGATTATTACGATGCATTTTACACAGTTCCTCG